>VWZF01003190.1:645558-667629 GCA_013396755.1 Sclerurus mexicanus
GGTGTGCGGGCAGGGCGGTGTGCGGGCAGCGGGCGGTGTGCGGGTGCGAGCCCGGCCGCGGAGAGCCGCTGGCTCCGCTGCGTCCGCGCAAAGAGGGGATGACAGGGGGGTGCGGAGCCGAGTCCGGAATGTGACCGTGTTCCAGAGAGAATTTAAACCGGTAACAGTGTTCCGGTTTTTTAAAAATGATTTCCATATACGTGTGAAAGATGATCACTGGAATAGAAAGTGAAAGAATGTGAAGAAGTAGAAATTGCTTTCTCTGAGCATCTGTAACTCTGTGTTTCTGCTCATGTACTTCATTTTGTACTTGCCTCCTTCTGACCTCTGTAGGATCGAAGGTGTCCTTCTGAAGTGCACCGAGGAATGAGTTCATTCCTCTCACACAGGCTGCCCTGCTTCAGAAGGGTGGCCAAAAGTCTCTTCTGGGGGAATTCCTCTTGGTCTGGAATTATTTTTGTTTAATATGCACTTGGTTCTGAATACTCTGGGAAAGTCGTGCTCAGGAAAAACCCCATCTTTTACTGAGAATGGGAAGTGGTGAGATTATGGGATCTTGGATGGATGATAGTTCCAAGGCAGTTCATTGCCCAGCTGAAAACCATCTTTGAGAAAGTTCTGTCTTCACAGAAGTGGGTTTTCTCCTCGTTACAGGCTTAATTGGATGATTGTCCAAAGCTGTAGTTAGCATATATTGATGAATTGCCTTAAGTCATCAGGTCCTAGAAAATAGGATGCAGACCCAGAACTTCATGAAATATTCCCAGAAGAATAGGGTCTAGGTTTGTTGTTGTGGGTGCTGCTTGGGCAATATATTGTGCTACTCTGGAACAGCTGGATTTTCTGACATGCTAAAAGCATTTCTGCTGGTTGTCTTGCATGTCTAACTGCTAAACATTTGAATAACTAAACCAAAGGCCAATGATGACAAGTCTGAAGTTTCATACATCACAGGATACTGTAAGAATGGAGGAAGCATTCATCCCAGATTCTGTATAATTCTGTAGGTACAAATTTCATAGTTGGGAGGGGGAGCGGTTAGAGTATTTTGAATGGCAGTAAGTGCAGGGGGATTATTTGGTAGCATTATGTTTAGAAATAAGGTTCAGTGTCTTGATCAGTCCTGCAATCATTTGTATTACTTGGTACTGCTGTGCAAATACTGTGAAGGCATTTCTCATGTGGTTTTCCTTATGTGCATGAAGCATGCTCAAGTTCAGGCCTTAAGGCATTTTCTGAAGTTAATCACCAAGCTGAGGAAGAATATAGCTCAAGGTGAAGGGTGTCATGAAATCTCCAGCTGCTGAGGATATGGCAGGTGTGCATAAAGACACTGAGCAAATGTTTTATAAAAAATATGTATTTGGTGTCTGTTTGCTGGACATGTATGAATAATGTTTTTTTCTGGTCTTATCTGACTCCTGAAATTTTACTTCTGCATCAAAGGTTACAATTCCAGTTTGTGTTCTGAAAATTAGTTTGCTGCCATGTAAAGAAAGTATTTGCCTATACAATTTTAATAAAATTAGAGCATTTAGATTTTCATGCAAGAAAACATATTTTCTGGTCATAGTTCCCATTACAAATAGCAGTATCAGTCCATAAAAGCAAATGATCTTGTTTGTACAGTTCTCGAATGATCCATGTGTAGTGGCTTAGTACTGTTGTTGCATAGAAATCCCTTTTACAAAAATCCAGCATTTTCAATCTTGCATGGTTGATGATGCCTCTTGGTAATGCTGTGAGTCAGTCAGCTCCTCAGACACAACCCGTTGCCTACCACTTCCTACTGGCAGCTCTAGATGACTCACAGTTCAGAACACAACATACGGCATTGCATTATGGAAGCTGTGGGCTCACTACATAATCAACGTAGGAAGTGTCTTCCTCTTTTAGCATCTCTGAACCACTGTCAAAAGGCCTTCAGAGATATCTATTGCTCTATGTTCATATGGAAAAGAGCTTGTATAGGCTGCGAAGATCAATGGACTCAGCCCGAGGGGAAAAGCAAATAATTTGAAAATAGACTCAAAGGTAGTCTGTGCATAGCTTCACTGAGATGAATAGCCTGATGGCCTGCAAGCGTATAATATGTTAGCCACAAATCATTGCGCTCAGCTTTGATATTCTGGACAATTCAGCTGTCTGTCAAGCAGCCCTGTGAGCTGACTGTGTTACAGCCAGTGCTGATCTAAAACTTGTGCTTAGCATTGTCAATCTTATCAAACTTACATAAGAGAAATTAAATATTGTCACTATCCAAGTAGAAAAAGCAGTTTAAAGCATATGGAATTCTCCTCATAGAGCTAGACACTCCTGTTGTTTCTGCCATCTGCTCATAGCATGAGACATCCTGAATCGTGTAGGCTAGGGTGGGAGGTCAAAGATTTCATTATGAAATCAACTAACTGTATTATCTTAATATAAGCATCACACTACAGAAACACACCAGATCAAATGCTACTTACACTTCATCCTGTAGCTAATATTCCTGTCCATTTCTTACCTGCCCTTTGATTGCTTAACCATTAGTGTACAGAACAGTCAGAATCCTCTGAACTAATGCCCCAAATTATTTTTTCTAGATTTGAGGCCACAAGACAAGCTTCATTCTTTATAGGCAATTTAATAGACTTCAGATGAACTGTGAATTTGTATGTCAGAAATGCCAAGTAAATTTGATTCTCCTTTATTTGCTCTCCTAGGACTTTGTCATCATAGAAAGAGAAATTGATTGCAGCAACTGGTTACTCAATTAATAAATGGCCTTGTTAGAGGTTATGGAGTCTGAAAGTGTTCAAAATGAAGGAGCAAATATTTGCAGAAAAATCATTCCTTTTTATAGGCAGAAGCAGAAGATCCTTAACCCTCCTAGCCTAGTGGGCTCTGACTGGAAGACCTAAGGTTTTGCAAGGAATCATGCTTGCTTTGTTTCTTGGAAGTCTGTGAAGTTGCAGGCCTTTGTGCTGATTTTAGCCTCTCATTTGTTTCCCTTAGCAACACAGCTTTTTGTCTTCATGGTGAAAGTTAGTTTTATCAGTGATATTCTGTATTGCAGGTGTCTCCTTTTTTCAGTATTTTAGTTGAATCATCAAAGAACAAATTATGTAACAACAGCTATTTCTTTTATTTCCCCCCACTTCTGGGTTACTGTGCCTTGGTGCACTAATTTTGATGGGGGATTGTTGTGGATTTCCTAAAGGAAGGAAATGGCACTGTTTTTCTACACCACCTCTAGAACATCCTTTTAGTGGGTCACTGGAAAGATGCTGTTCTTTGTTGCATAAGTATATTTCACTGACTGTCTTCTAATCCAAGACATTCTACCACTGGTGAATGTATTCGTTATTTTAAAAATGTTTTTCTGCTGAAACTGAAAGGTGTTACCAAAGAAAGCAGAGGGGGGAAGGGATTGTGTTTTGTTTTGACACAAGAAACCACAAGAGAAAGAACTGTCAGTTCACAAATGCACATTTGAATGTTCAATATTTCCAGTCCATTTTTCAGGACATTCTCATAAAAGTCACTAATATTTTTGTAGATAGAACTTAATAATAAATCTGGTAGAAAGCCATCATCTGTGTGTACAGCTCAAGTGCATAGGGTTATGTTATAGTAAGAAACATACTAGATGTTGATTTCAAAACAGTCTGCATAAAAATGAATGAGAAAATAGTTGAAAGTCAGAGGTCTCCTGTGCTTTGAAACAACAGGAAAAGCCTGTAGGTTCTGCATTCACATACTCTGTAGGGAGTAAAAGTCAGGTTCTTGCATGTGCCACTTTAGATGTTACCTGCATATTGCAGTGGTTTATCACTCTTAGCAGACCCAGGAGCAATCTAATTTTATCAATGCAGCTACTTTATGCACTAATGTTTGTTTCTGTGCCAAAAGGAAAACTGTCCCTAGAAAACAGCCAGTCAATGATATTCAAGGAACCACATTGACTAACTGCAGTCATCCAAATATTTGCAGAACAACTTTAAAAGGCTTCAGATAATTATTCTAACTTCTTTTTAACTGTGGGAAAACAGACCCTTGTGCAACGCTCTTTTTCTTTAGATGAAAATTAAGCTTAGTTTTGTGATATAAGATATAGGACTGGCCTAACCATATAAGCAAGGCTTGGGTTTGGCAGAGCTGTGCATGGAGGTTCTTTGCTGCATATGATTTCTCCTTCTCAGCATCCAAGCCAGTGAAAGTGCTACTGTCTATACTGACATGGTTTGCAGAAAGATCTCTAGGCAGTGTGCTGGGACATGGGTGGCACTGGTCCTTCACTAGGGAAAAAGAGGAAATAATCTTGACCCACTTCTAGGAGAGATGACTGTATAGCTCAGAAGCTGCTTCTGGGAGTTAGTGGAGTTTAGAAGGAGGTCTTGGTAATGCTGTTTAAATAAAGCCGTGGAGCTAAGGACCAGTGTTAAACTATGAACCATCACTGAGATGGGCTTTTCGAGAGCCAAGCTTAGTAGCTCCTACTGTGAAGAGCAACTTCTTCATTGAAAGGTGCAGGGTTTTCAAGAAGTGGCTCCTTGCAGTGCTTCTTTTCATTGAAAGGCCATTCTGTTGAGTTTTGTTGATTGGGTGTTTCCTCTGCACAAGAGAATGATCTTGCCATGACATTCAGTGCTTTGTTGGGTTTTTTGTTTGTTTGTTTGTTTTTTGGGGTTTTTTTCCAGAAGAGACTACTTACTCTACCAGATGAATCACTTGCTGTGATTCTGAACAGTTGTTACAAAAAGCATGTTGACAGATGAATATGCTGTTTCCTTTTGGAAAGAACCAAGAGAAGGCAGTTTGCTGTTTAGGCTGGTATTTAGCATATTTATATATCAAATCCAACTGTGTATACAAATTACTATGAACTGTGCCAATACATGGCCTGGCATTTCAGAAAGAGCTGGATGAGGTAGGTGCCTCTATTTCTAACCTATTTCTCACCACATTCACTTGAACATCCACTTCCAATTACAAAAGTAGAAGTATCTGCTTCATGGGTGACATATTGGTAGGAAACAGTCCTTTCCCTTCATGTGGCAATCACTGGTGTGGGCTATTTAAAGTTTGCTGAGACAATTTAGTTCCATTATGGGTAATTAAAAGGCTTATTTGCACTTGTTAATGTGGCTATTTTAATAAGAACTGACCTCTTTATGGTTTGAGCAGTATCTTTATTGTAGGATGCCATAATCATCACACTTCCTAGTATAGTAAATTGAAGTGTGACTGTGTTAACTTCTCATAACAATATCAAAGTAAGCTTTTTGTTGCCATGGGATGAATGCAGAACAGTTCTCTCAAGAGCAGTTTGTAAAAACTAGAACTATGCCACATTTTAGCTTCTGTATTAGATATACTATATAGATATACTATTCTATATTAGATATACTGTAATCATCCTGATCCAAATGGACTGAAGTGATTGCTTTTAGAGGTAACCTCCTCTGGGCTTTACATTCCAGCAAAATATCAAACAAAAGGATTAGAAATTCCGAAATAATCCACTGTGAAAAATATGCAAAGAATAAATCATTGCATAAATAAACACCTGTTATTCTTAATAGAACCTAATCTTTGAATGAAAAAAGTGCTTTTTACCAGTGATCTCTTTAATGCAGCTTTTTAGTAAGACCAATAGTCAAAATACTGACAAATGTTGATGACAGCAGTGGAGTCAGTGTTATGAGTAATTCCCCTGGAATTTAAAAATATGTTACAAAGAGGAAACTAATGTTTCAAAGTAACTAATAACAATGTTTCAAAGTAATCTTAAAAAGTGAAAATAATTATTAACCTAATATTTATTAAAGATAGCTAGTTACTTATTTGAAAATCCAAAAAGCTCATTCAACATTTAAAAACCTCTTCTGAAGAACTGAAGAAGGAAAAGCAGACTCCACATGATGACAAGATGTTAAAATTCAGTTCTCACGCTCTGCAGTCAGCTACTTTCTGGGAGGTCCTGACACTGAGCTCTCTTTTGTGCCTGTGTCCTGTCCGGAAAGTTGGAGCACGCAGCTCCTGCTGGGATGCCGCAGTCACTGTGTGCACAATGTGGTCCTGCTTGGCTTTGTTGAGTTTGCTGGTACAGTCATCTCACACAGTCAGGTTGTATCAGTGAAGGACACACTGTACTAAACCGACATTTCAGAGTCTGTTATGAAGACAGATACAAGCTCCTTCTGCCCAGGCTGTGAACTGGCTCCACTGAAGGCACTGCAGACACAAACCGTGTAACTTAAATAGCTCATACTGCACTTGAGCTGATAAGCCTTGCTGTGCAGCCGTGTGTACCACCTCTCACTGTCACACCACTATAAGTGGCTTGGAAAATTAGTGGGGCCATGCTTCTCAGGCTCTGAGCACGGGCAAAGTGGCTCGTTTGTCCACATCCATCCATCCTGGTAATTGTTTGAAACATCAGCATGCAGCAAACTGTGAGGGCACTGGAGAATTTGTGATGAATCGTAATATTATACCTCTCCGAAAAGCATGAGAATTTGTACATGTATTCCCCAGATCTTCTCATACCACCTCTGTCTTATTAGTTTACTCCTAAAGTACTTGATATGTCTTGATATACTTATTCTATCTTCATGTACTACTATTTGCATACACTTTCAGTTAAAAATGCTCTCTCTGCTTTTTACTTCCCTGGTACTTGGTACCATGCTTGTTAGTCTGAACAGGAATAATGACTTTCAGTGACATTTAAAATGCTGATTTTCTCACTTTGCTCTATTTTCTGTGGATGAAGGTCTTTGATTTAATAAAACGGGATTTTTCAAGGATTCATACATAGCATAAGATGAATCATATAGGGAAACAAGTGCTTTTTGAGGAGGAAATGGGATTTGGTGAGGAGTATTATTGCCAATGAAATCAAGAAAAGTTTCCTAACTGTTAAATAGATGTTAAATTATTATATTCTGGTAATGACTATCAGTAAACTCATAATTAGAAAAAACTTGATTTGCATGCCAAATGTCCAGGCATTTCTTCTCAAACAAACATTACTCACGTCCATCTTAAGTTAATTAGAACGCCTGTAACAGTACAGCAGAAAAATGTATCTTTACTGTTAGAATTTAGAGCACTTTACAGTCTAATAGCCTAAGATAGCTCCAAGCTAGTGTTGCTATTTATTCCCTGTGGTTGTGGTTGGAGTGTAGTTCACTGTATTAGCATAACTATTCTGTATATTTGAGTATAATGAGTGTCAGTTATACAGAGAGGTTTAGTATAGGAATGTATCTTTGCTCCTGTAAAGTAAAATATTTTTTTTTTTCAGAAAACAAAGAGTCACTTGTCAGGACTGTGATTTTTGTAGGTGCTGTACAAGCTCTTAGGGTCCATTTTCAAAGCCAACTTATATCAATCCAGGGCAGCACTGCCTCAGAAAGAGACAAGTCTGTCTGTTCTGCTGGCTTCATTGTTCTGCCTCCTCCTTTGCGTTTCAATTTTGAGTAGGAAATAGTTAATTTTAAAGGTCTGTTTAATTTTAACTTGGATCAGCTACCACTTGCCTTGAAGTCAGTGGTGCCAACAAAGTGAGAGTCCAAAGAAGTATGGTGAGGGTGAGGTGAGCCCCTTGGCAGTGCCATGCCCTTCAGCTGGCTGAAGGTGACTGTGAGGCTGTGCCATGAGGAACATTATGCACAGAGGCATTCCAGGGTGCTGGCAGACATGCCTGTGGTGGTGTTTTTAGTAAAGCTTAAGTTTCTGCGTTTTAATCATTCATTATTGTGCCAACGTATCCACATATTAAGGATACTATTTTGAAGTGGAGTCATAAGACAGCCACAGTTCTTTTAATGATTTTTTTCTTAAGTTACACTGCCACCTGTAATGGCTAATAGCAATGGCTAATATCTTTTTTTAATCACTTCTGTAAAGGTGATACAAATTCATCTTTGTATTTCTTCTTTATTTATGGTGTCTGGTTTTTAAAGTGTTTCTGAAGCTAAATTAAAAAAGTCTGTTTCCTCTTTTATTTGCAGCCATTCTTCTGCTAAGCTCTTGCACTGTGTCTTGTCTTATGCTCTGTACAAAGCTTCTTCATCCTTTCCAGACTCTGAGACAATTTTGAGGAAGTGTGAGTTTCTGCTATTACCAGATGTCTCCTCTTCAAAATACCTGTTATTACACTTTTAAAAATTATTACTATTAATGCTTTTTTAAGTTAAAAATTTACTGAATACCTTATGTTTATAACTTTAATATTCTTAAAGTAAACGAAGTTGAGAAATCTTTGCAAGTAAAGGGTTCCATGATGTCTCCCTGTGCCATTTTAAAAGAGATGTTGACTGGGGAATACCACAGACTTCTTTAACAAAGACCTCTTTGGGAATACTGGCCCCCAAAAACCAAACCAAACTACTAATTAGTGGCTCTTCTGTTTGCCACTTGCTGCACTAACTTTTTTCACTTGCCTACCAGCTAGGCTGAATGGTCTCAGGGAGTGGTAATAATTAAAAAAAGCGCTTGATCAATATCCCATATGTCCTTAGTAGGGAACATCTCAAGAACGTTCTCTTAAATATCCATTTCCTCACTAGACTTTGGAGAAGTTGTTGATGGAGAAAGCCTTGAAAAACGTTTTTCTTGCTCAGAAGCTGCTAACTGAAATGAGGAATTGAACAGAAATACATTTCTGTTTTACTTTTGAAAGAAAATGTTTTGTTACACATTGAGTGACTAGAATATTTTACAGTTTGTCATGCTTGGATGCATACCTTAGACCAAATCCAGCCTTCCATTCACCTGTTGTAGATGTCCCAGTTGCTTCTAGGGTAAATAAAAAATCTGCTGCTTAGAATCTGAGCTGTATGGGCAGAAGACTAACATGAACTCTGCACTGGCCAAGCTTTTAGCCCTCTCCTTTCACATCTACAGTGCTTCAGCTGCAGAGGGGCTTCAGGTGGAACTCGTGTAAAGCAGAATGTTTCTTGGAGTAGGCTAAAGGAAAAATATTTCATTACTGTTGTCCCATGGGGCCTTTCTAGAGATTGTGAATAGGTAATGAATAGGCTCTCCTGCCAAGATGCTTATTTACACCAGAGCTCCATGTATGTAAAATTATGTATTAAATTGTTTAGAGAACTGTTTCCATTAGTACTGCAACCACAACTAAGTTTGCTTTCTTGGGTGTATAAGCTGTGCTCCATTTTTTTGGTTAAAAATTGTGCAAGCAGTTTGAACACCTAAATTTCCAAAAAGCAGGCCTTGAAACTGAATTCCCAGACCTGTGACATACCTTACAATGAGAATAAAAATCTTGAAAATGGAAAATATTGGTATAAAGTCAAGCAAGAATATATTCATTGAGGTCGGGAGGTCATATGTAAAAGCAGAGTAAGATTGATTGAATAAGGTGGAATGAATACGTCAGTAAGGGCTTTTACAAGTAAAATGGGATGATCCTGACTAGTTTAAAGAAAGTGTATTACTTAAATGAATTTAATGTCTCCTGTAATACTTGCACTAATGGTTAAAATTAAGGACTGATCTAATAGATACTGTTAATTTTGGAAAAATTTGAGAAAGACACAAATATAGAAATCAATACTTGAGAAATACAGCCAACTAAAAACACATTAGGGTTGTTTTTCTCTAACCAGAGTCCTTTGGCCTCTAGAGAGAGGTATGCTGAGAAAATATCTTTGCTGAACCCACTCTATGCTTTTACAAAAGCATAAGCATCTTTATTGCAACATATAAAGTGCCTTCAACATTCAGGATCAAATCTGTTTAGATTGAGTGCACAGAAGGGAAAAAAAGACTTCAGAAACTTAATCTTCACATTTCCTGTGTAATTTAAATAATTAATTCCTCTTTCAGTGTTGGGTTTTTTGATTTTGGTTTGATTTTTTTCTGATGACCGCAACATCTAAATACTTGTCTTAACTTGTTCAAAGCTGCACAAGGAGCAGTTATTATCAGTTGACTCATCAGAGTTGAATGTATTTTGAGTGTTGTTGAAGGCAACAAGCTGTGCGGGTGGAACACATGGTGCTTGAAGTATTTTCTGTGTTTTATATTACTGGTACAAGTTTGTGTGTAAAATTTTGGTTTTAACTACAGGCTTAGCAGGAAGTAAAGATGCCAGATTCACGCTGTTTATAAATGTGTTTGTCGAAACATATGCTCAAGGAAGCACAGATTCTGTGATTAGTCCTCAAACTTCTGAGTTTTTCACTTAATGTTTGAAAGTTGGGTTTTTTAAGTTGCTGAAAAAATTGTAAAAGTAATTTGTTATATCCTGTTCAAGTCCACTGTAATAGCATTAGTACATGTCAGCTAATCCACAACTGCACTGAAAGCTCCCATGCATTCCCAATTTAAATTCTAGATGCCTGATAAATTTTAAATTATTATTAAATATGGAAGTACTGTGTCACCAAAATAATGAGTAAGTGCTGGCATGTAAACTTATGTGACATTTGAATGTATTTCTATTCTTAATGACTTGTCTTATTTTTTACAGCACACAACCACAATCAACATATCTATATGCCAGTTTTCCTTGGGCTATTAAACCCTGAGACGTCTGGTTGCAAATATTGAGCACTGGATTGATACTGCCCTTTTCAATCCGATGGAGACTTTGGAGGAAAAGAGCAATCTCCTTGGTTTGCAGGCAGACAACAACATGGAACAACCATTCACTGTCAGCTCACTGGTACGTGTTACAAAGAAATGCTTCAGTGGCTGAGCAACTTCTCTTTCCATTAGGAATCAGTTCAAGGGAGCTGTTTAGCAGCGTTGGCTGTGAGCTCCATGGGTCTCTTCCTGCATGCTGCCAGTTCTGATGGTTTTGCTGGGATTTATTTTATTTCTGTATGTGTGGTATATGGGATTTCAGCAATCAGGTTTTAAAGAAGTTGAAATGAACTTTTTGAGCAGAAAGAGTAAAAAACTTGGTCAAAGTAAGAGGAAACAACTTGCAGTAGCCAATTATTTAGCTACTTAACAGGAAGGTAATGACTGTAGTAAGCAGCTATGCTTCTTCTTCAGTAGTTATTTAACTGCCTCATTTAAAACTGGAAATGAAAATTTGAAGTGAACCACTGACTGACCAGGGGAACTTACTGCTTTTTGTTACCTGGACTATTTCAAGCAGTCGAACCCTATATATCATGTAATAGGAGTCTGAATATTCAGGACCTCCATCAAATTATTTCACTAACTTAGACCTGGTAGAATTCAGACCCTGGTAGAATTCATATGTGGGGGATTCTAAAGAGGACACACTTTGTATTGCCTTCTGTAATTTCTACAGGGGTTTTCCTAATTTTATCTTTTTTTTGTGGTGGAGGGGAAAGAGTGGGATAAGGTCACTATTTTTAATTGCAATCACAATTTTTTGGCAATTGAGAATTAGTTAGAATGGTTCAACGGTGGGTAGCAGTGGGGAAACCAATGCCTATTTTGAGAAAAAATTAGCTGAAGATTTCCCTTGAGTTTCTTGATTGAGACCACTTACTGAAAGTGAAATGGAATATTCTCTTTGCTAATCAGTGTGTTCCTTTTCAGAAAAAGCTAGTAGCTATTCCTGACCACACAGATATCTCTGTGACTCCAGAAGAGAGAGTACGTGCCTTAAGCAAACTTGGCAGCAATATCACAATCAATGAAGATATCACTCCGCGCCGTTACTTTAGATCTGGAGTAGAGATGGAGCGAATGGCGTCAGTGTACATGGAGGAGGGAAACCTGGAGAACGCTTTTGTTTTTTATAATAAGTTCATAACGTAAGAAACCAATTGTAGTCATTACAGCTTATAATTCTGACTAAACTGAAATGGGGAGCTGCAGTGAAACACCTTTAGATAAAGTGAAAACTGTTCAGTGTGTTCTTGCAGAATAGCTTTGTTCCCTGGAGATCTTTATGTTAAACATGGGCTTTGTTAAAATTGCATCTCACCTGTTCGTATGGTGTCCTATCCATCTCTTAACTGCTAGGCATGAATTAACCTAATATACAGAGGTTGGAGTTTACTGTGCCAGGCCATATTATGAATACTGTTTCTCAGAGACTGTTCTGTATATGTCAGCATGTTGGTTAAGTACAGTATCTGACTTAAAAGGTAATGTTTTGATAAAATTTCTGAGCCTTTAGTAGTTATGCCCTATGAGTGTCTACTGATCTTAAAGATGGTAGTATTGCACAACACTTAAAAAACATGAAAAAAGAAGGCTCCTTGCTTCTCTTTCACTTTTCTTCCCCAAAAGAATTAAGTATAATTTATTGTTTTTTATAGAAATAAATGCAAAATCTACAATATGTGTTCATTGTATGATTATTCCCCCCACTGGAAAAGAGCAAATCTGGTGAGCTTTCGTTACAACTGTCAAAATAGACAGCCAAAAATACATCAATAGCAGATTTAAATGTTTAACCTAGCTAGTTTTGCTGTAATGTTTCTTGGTTTGTTTTATTACTTCTGAAGGGTTTTTTTTTTAATATGCATATTTTAAAATCTTTATAATAAGAGACATCCTTCCTCCCTCCTTATTTTCCTCATACTCTGAAAACTAAAACAAACCTTTCTTATCCCACTTGGTTTTAAATGTATCTATCTCTGTAAAAAGAGGACCTGGAGGTGAACATTGTGCAACTTGCTGAAAGAATGATGGCAGCTGTGTATTCCAAACCCTTTGCATTTGAGTGTTGCCATAATTTATCTGTTGAGTAGGTTAATAATCCTACAGTTAGATGTGCAGCTTGGCCTGGTAAAAATAACTTCTTTAATAGCAGTCACTGCCACATTCTTGACTTCCATGAAAGATTCAGCATTTTGGCTAAGGACAGATGAAGAGAGTAGAAATAGTATTTATTAACACTGACTAGGGTGGAGGGTGCTTTAGATGGATATTTTTAGGTGCTGTCTGCTAGTTAATCCTTTTTCTTAACCCAATCCACTACTAATGAAAACCAAAATATATATCAGATGTGAAAAATAATCTCCTGTCCTTGTTCTGTGTATCCCATGCAGGTCCATACAAAAATGTGTTATTTTAAACATGTGTAGAAACCTGCTCCAAGTCATCTGGAATTCAGTGTTTAATAGTTATGTGAAACTGATTTTTCTGTCAGCATAAAAGCTATTATGGATATTTCTCTGACTTCTGAGGCAAACACATGCATATTTAATTTTCTAGGTTATTTGTAGAAAAGCTGCCCAGTCACCGAGACTATCACCAATGCGCAGTACCAGAAAAGCAAGATATTATTAAGGTAGGGTTATGGTTTCCTGGCATTTAAGAAATGTTTTGCCCAGAATCTCTCAGTTTTTTCCTGGCACTCCTTTTCCCCTAGTGCACATATAGTCCATGGCAGCCGCTGCAGCTTGAATTTTTGATACCATTCTCCACTAGTCATTCATGTTTTATTTTGGTTTAATTGCTTGATCATTAGTGGAAATTAAATTATCGATCTAAAAGGTGAATGAGAATGGTCTCTGAATAAGTTGGTAGGCTGTTGGAAACTCAGGTACCTCTATTTGTGAAAGTTTACACATTAAAAATATGCTATTTTAACAGTACTTAGTTGATTCTGGTCCCAGTTATGTGAGTGGATAATGGTCCAAACTGACAATTGCAAACAGAGGGAGAGATGTGTGGCATTGCTGTTGTCTGTTCAGTATTTGCTTACTCTGCTAAATAAGCAAAGGATATTTTTCCTTTCTTTATTACCGAAGTATTTACTCATTTTTTACCAGACTTTTTTCCACCATTTCTATACAAAATAGTTTTGCTTTGTTTTGTCCCCCTCTAGAAAATAGATTTCAATTATAGCCTTCTGCTGAGCTTAAAACAGCTAGAATTGCCCAGTGAGAATTGTTAGAAGGAGCACAAGGGGCTCTTGCCTCATGCTCCCCTATTTGCCTACTTTCTCTGCTGTTAAAGCTCAAAGTTATATTCAAAATCAAAACATTTCATGCCAAAGTTTCGACTGTGGCCCACAACCTAGGGAAAACATCCCTATTGAGAAAGGGCATCTAACATGCCTCCTCCTATGGCACTCAGTAGGATTAAGCACACAGTCTCCTTCCCTCCCTTGCATACAGCCTCTGAATTGTTTTGTAGTAGCCTTCAGATCAGTAAAGAAACAGTGGGCATTGATTTTGTTTTTACAAATGATATTGTTTTGCCTGCCAGGGCTGTCACACAAAGCTATAGGTACGCTGTCTCTTCAAAGAAATGGGATTCGCCCCCCCCCCACACACACACCTGGAAAGAGGCATCTTCAGACATATTTCTTACTGAGACGTCAATGCAATGATCCTATCTGAAACTTCGAAAGTTGGCCTTAGCTTTTTATAAATTATAGCTACAACAAAAATGTTAGTCATCACACACCTATTAAAAAAACCACAGAAAACAGATTGCTAGTAAAGGGGCTAGTCTTGCCTCGAGATAAGAAGTAGCTGTGTTACAGCTTTCATTGTATAAATTAATATATCTTTATTGAGATCACTGTACTGTAGAAATTTCATAAGCTGATAATTTAGTGTATATTTCCTCCATTTTTTTTTCCCTGGGGGAAGAGCAGGGTTTTTTTCTATTTGGTTTTGTTTTGTTTTTTTAATCTCTATTACAGCTGAGTTTGTTTTCCAGGTGATTCTTTTAAAAAGTGAAAAGTAAACTTACCTATCTTTTTCCTCCATCCCACCCCAAGAAATTGAAGGAGGTTGCATTTCCACGAACAGATGAATTGAAAAGAGATCTTTTGAAAAAGTACAACTTAGAATATCAAGAATACATGCAAAAAAAAGTAAGTTTTATATGGTTATTAAATAATTGTTGGCATGAATATTTTTCTATTACATAAAACTTAAACATTAAGTAGTAAAATGCCAGGTCTACAAGAACCTAATAATTTTCTGGTCTGATTGGTAATGACTTTTCATTTTTTCTTTGGAATCAGCTTGTCATTTGAAAGTAAGTAATGCAAGTGTGTGCTAAGAAATATATGTGCTGTGATATTTACTCAATAACTGTCTTCAGATATCTGAATAGGTCTTTGGTACACTACTGTTTTATAAAGAGGATTCAGTTGATATTTATATTGGTATGTGGGAAAAGTCCTTTGGCTCCAAATGTGCTGAAGTTTGAATTGAGTCTCTAGATAACTGTAAATACCCGCAACTTGTGTATTGAAGTCACTGAAAACAGAGCTTGTTTAAAAACTTGTCTTGGAAAGAGTATCTGAGAAAACACGTATTTTTCTTTCCCTCCTTTAAATACTTATTATCTTTTCCATACTACCGTTGGGAGTAGTTGTATTTTTCCAGTTCAGCAAATAGGTTCCAAAAGACTTCCTTATTAATGACAGGATTTGATGGCTTTATTAAACTGTTAGATTGCTGCTTTGCTTTCATTTTGTGTAACTCTTTTAGTTTTCTGAGGATGCTGTTATATTGCATATGTTTCAGAACAAATGTAACACTGAAATTCTGAAGAAATTGGAGCATCAAAAGCTGATAGAGGCAGAGAAGAAAAGAATTGCGCATATGCGGCAACAGCAACTTGAATCAGAACAGTTTCAGTTCTTTGAGGATCAGCTTAAGAAGCAAGAACTAGCTCGAGATCAGAAAAACAAAGAGAGCTTGGCTATGTCTGAACAGATAGATGGAAGTATGCTGTCTTGTATTTCTGTACAAGAGAACAGTTCCTTATCTACTGCACTGCTTGAGAAAAAAGAAAGGAGTGGTACATCTGGCTGCACGGGACATTCGCCTCCAGTAAACCGGGTCTTAAAGCCAGTGGCTACCCTAAGTGCTGTTCAGAGTAAGGGCAGAGATTTTTTTTTCCCCTGTTGTATTTTATCTACTTGCACATGTATTTATTCATTGTGAGGATTTCCGTAGCGAAAAAAACATGGACAGGTTAGTGTACACACAATAGTTCCCTATAGTTTCATCATTTTAAGAGAGGAAATTAGTTGCAGTTTCACATTTTCCGGCTGAATACCAATAGATGGGTCTAGAGAGTGAGACTTAGTGTTCCTCTGGAATGAAGTCTGAATCTTGCCATGGGCCTTCAAGGGAGCAGAAGCAGAACCTGCAATGGTTCACTCTGGAAAGCCCTGGCCTGGGAGATGTTATGAGCTCACTGTCACCTGAGGGACAGGCTAGCAAGCATACCTAAAGGGCTGATCACTTCAAATTAGATGAAGTGCTTGTGCTGTAGATTTATTCTTATTTGAAATCTGTGATGTGGGAGGTATAATTCTTTCACTTTTAATAGTATATAACATATTTTAGGGATCTTCACTGTTTAAGCTGTAAATGCCTTTTTATCTCTCTCTCTTTCTTTTATTTTTTTGTTCTTGGTTAGCTCAATTGGCTGAAGCACTCCGAGGTGTCATTTTGCCCAGGGATCTCTGTCACAAATTTCTGCTGCTAGCAGAGGCAAATACAGTAAGAGGAATAGAGACATGTGGAATTCTCTGTGGAAAACTGGTACAGTTTAACCTTCACATTTGTATGGGGAAAACATATTTGATTGTACTGTGTTATCCTGTGATGTGTTGGTTTTAGAGTAGATCTAAATGTTTAGTTTTTAATGTAAGGAACTTCATATTATAATCTCAGTGATCACTTCATGATTGTGGGCTTGCTTTATTGGGGAAACATCTGAACAAAGTACACTGCTGTTGTGTTTTCAGCATGCTGTACAACACAAGCTTTTTCGAGTCCTTTCTCTGGCATTCATCTAAGGTAAGTGAGCTTTAGTTACAGGACAATGAAATATAAAGACTGCTAGAATCCACTGGAGTCATCAAATTCTTAATGCCACAACAAAAAAGAAGAAGAAAATGCCCCTATCAAGCTGTAGAACATCTGATTTTTAGGCTGGTTTTTTCCCCTTTGACCTAGATAACACTTAAAGTCCTTTCAGAGCAGGGAAAGATGTCATGGCTGATGTCGGCATACAAAGAATTTTAAAGATGACCCCAAGTGTATTTGAATTGTATGAAGAGAAAGAATAGCAACAGTAGTCAAGTTCCAAGTTTCACAGAAAATAATTATACTTTTCTCAAACCTCTTTTATATGTTTTTAATTATTTTAAAGGACAATCTTTTCACACTGGTCTCTGAGAACATTTCAATACAAGAATCTTGTTTTGTGACTAGTGCCACTCTGTATGCTTTTATAATAAAATGCTAAGGCATAGTTTCAGGTGCAGTATGTCAGCAGAGCCACACTGGGATCAGTGGAGCTGTAAGGTTTTATTTTAGCTGATAGGCTGACATCTTTCTGATTCTGATTCAGTACTTATTCATTAGTTAGAGCAGAACAAACTAAGTCAATGTTTGTTTTACAGACACATAATGAATTTACTATTACACATGTAATAGTGCCAAAGCAAACTGCAGGACCAGACTACTGTGACATGGAGAATGTGGAAGAATTATTTGGTATTCAGGATCAGTATGATCTCCTCACTTTGGGTTGGATCCATGTAAGTATGATTCATAAACTCTGGATTTTCTATGTTGTCTCTACATGCTATGTGAAAAAGAAACCTGGAAATAAACTAAAGAAACAACTGGAGTCATCCAAATTAATTTGCTTACTTAATTCTAATTGTAGTGATGTAAATGAGCATTAATGTTCTCTGCAGAGGAGTATTTCCTAATGCAATTGAAGCGTCCTATTGATGGGCCTGCTTTTGCCAGTGCAACTTTTGTTTATGTTGATTTAGGGGTATTTTATTACTTTCTAATGCCATATTCAGAAGTTGGGGATGGGAGATATTGTGTTATTGAAACTTTATATTAATTTCACTCTTAGGGATTTTGGACAATCAAGGCATTCCCTTTTTTCTTGTGCTTCCTTATTCCACCTTTTCCCCCCATGATCAGAAAACTTGTGTATATATCTGATTGTGAATGTGCCTCCACAAATCTCATCCTGAAAAGCCACCCTAAAAATATAAAATCTGGGTTAATCAGAACTTAAGAAACCAACCTGGGGAAGTACTGATGATTTCACTTGTTACAAATTATTGTTTCTTCTTGAATTTATGTTGACCTTGATCTGTAAGAACTATTTCATGATGTTGAGCTTTCCCTTTCTTTTTGTAGACACATCCAACACAAACTGCGTTCTTATCCAGTGTTGATCTTCATACTCATTGTTCTTATCAGCTAATGTTGCCAGAGGCCATTGCAATTGTTTGTTCACCAAAGCATAATGAGTGAGTTCTGAGTTTTTTAAGTAATATGTAGATATTTTTCCCTGCTCCTTCTCAAAAAATTTGATCAAATGCAAAGAGTACATGTCAACTCAGATAAAGGGCGTGAATATAGTGTTGTGAGTTTGTGTTCTCTGAGTTGCTCAGACTTGCATTTCAGTCAATCTCGATGCACAGTGTTGTTTCTGGTTTCTCTCTCCTCTTCCCTTCCCAGACCCAGATTTTAAATTTGGTTTATTTTTATATTCTGCTCAAGAAGGTAATAATGAGAGGAGCTATTCTTCTGGAGTCCTCATTGTCAGTACCCTACCACAGATCTATCTTCATTCTGTATGATTGAGGAAGTGGAGGGAGGTTAGGCATATTTCTCTAGAATTATGTGAAAATTGCAGTTTGCAAAGCCAAAGGATAAAGATCAGGGGTTTTTATAATAAGAATATGTTTTTCTATGTCATAAAATACAAACAATATGTATTTGGGAAAAACTGGAACTCTGTAAATATTAATGTGAAGGTTTGTAATGGAACAGGTTGCCCAGAGAAGGTGTGAACTCTTCAACTCTTCATCCTTGAAGATACTCAAAACCTGACTAGACATGGTCCTGGCAACCTGCTCAAGGTGACTGTGCCAAAGCAGGGGTGCTGGACCAGGCAGTCTTCAGAGGTTCCTTCTGACCTCATCAATTTTGTGATCCTCCTTCTGTGTGCTTGGCATTTCAAGGCACCAGGGCCAACTCCATTGTTTACACTGTGCGTTTCTTCAGCCTTTCTTTCTGGCCTTCTGCCTCTGTAGATGACTTCAGTGAATCCTGTCCCGGATGCCTAACTTCATATATGGGCCATTCAGGTAGTAGAACTGTATATACAGATTGAGTGGCAAGTGCACAAGCACTAGGCTTTGTAGCCATGAGCATGTCTCTATACCTTTTCAAATTTCTGATCCTCCAAGCTTCTTTCACAGTTTAGGCTGATACCCTGGAACCAACTCTAACCTGCAACGTTTATTATCAGGCGCTGTCCTTTAGTCAATCGGTATCAATCTTCTTTACAGAAGGGTGGGTTTTCTAACATTCTATTCAATACCAAAGATCACACATGTGCAGCAGTTCATTTTCTAATGCTTTGTATTATGTGGTTACCTAAAAGCATGTTAATCACCACTAGTCATTTACACAGCTAGCTTGAAAGCTCTTCTAAGTTGCCCTGGGTGAAATGCAATCCAGAACACCTAAGTCTCTGGTTTATATCTGTTCCTGTACGAACTAGCCTTAGCCCTCAGTAGGCTAACCTGCCTAATGGGAATAGCACCAGTACTGTGATTCTTTTTCTACCCTTCCCCTCATCATCTCTTCCTTTATAGGAATGCAACTCCTTTTGATTTAAAAAATCCAACTCAGCCTGAGCTCCTGTGTATTGAAGGTCACCAAGTGCCATTCTGGTGTCGTTCCCTTAAGCTAAGCCCTTTGTATGTGAAACCTTGAACATGTATTATGGGAGCAGTGTGTAACAGGAGTTTCTTGTTTTGCTTTCCAGCACTGGCATCTTCAGACTTACTAATGCTGGCATGCTAGAAGTTTCTGCATGTAAAAAGAAGGGATTCCATCCACATACAAAGGACCCTAGGTTATTTAATGTAAGTATATAATCTAACATGGTTTTGACTAGCCAAATTCTTGCTTGTGGTTCTGCTACAAACAGAAATCACGTGTGCTTGAGTTTAGATTTCTTAATAACTTTCTCCCTGTTTTAATGATTCATTATCCTTAGTTGACTAAGGTAGACAGCAGGAGACTACTTAAGCAGTCAATAGCAGCTGTGTAATGAGTGTTACACGCTGCTATTCAAATGGTGGCTAACCAGAGGGCAGTCACCATCAGTCAGTATTCTTACCTGCTTTCAGAAGGAGCAAAAGCCACATTTTCAAATGGGAGTAATTCCTGAGCTCTTCAGTTTTTAAACGAAAAATCAATTTGTCTCTCCAGCTGTAGAATCCCAGCAGAACATCCCAGCTGCTAAAAAGTGCAGCTATGAGTAGGTTAAGCCCTATTTCTTTCATTGCCCATAATTTTCTCCTGGCTACCGTATCTTTTGATGTTATAATAACATAGTAAGCTATATGTGTGCTGAACAGTAGAGTTAGTCAGAGTTGTCTTCCAGATAACAGTAACATTTCTGGTAACTCTCTACCTTTAATAATTAAAGTTTATAAATAGTTCTCACTTTAAATACAGAATCATCTCATATAGCTCAAAACAAAGTGATCAAATACAGAGAAGTAATGCTGAGAGACAGTGGAAATTACTTTATTGATGTTATTAGTCATCAAAAGAAGGAGGGGTCAGGGTTCCTTGTTTTGTTCTGTTCTTTTAGTGTTGATTGGTGGGGTAATGAGAAGGTAGTCTAACTCTGAAAAATGTTAAGATTTTTTGTTCCAAGTGGGCCCTTTTCAGTGGTCCTTTACAGACCTAGTTCATGGATGAAGTTATTGGCTATTTTACTGAAACTGATTTCTGTCAGTAATGGGTTGACTTCTTCTGCAGCCATGTACCCATGTGGTTGGGAAAGACATAAAGATAATTGTGCTGGATCTGAGGTGATACGGATGGATGATATCGATGTTATTCTACAAAAGGCCAAAACAGAAAAATGGATTCCTGTTTTTCCTACATTTTCAGAAATTACTTTTATATTTATACATTTTAGATTGAATGGTTTGCTATTTATTGCTCTAGCCTGTTTTGGAGTTATTTTGTTGCTCTGTCAAGATGGATTTCAGTGGCATTACCCCTGAATCTGTAAACAAATCTCACGTATAAAACACAATAAAATGAACTTCAAACAACACTAACTGTATTGAAATAAGTAATGTTTCATTTATCACTTGTTGGAATTAATTGCCTTCTGCAAATTAGAGATTTTTAACCGTGGTTGGCTTTTTATGACTTCCAGCTCTGTACATCTCTTCACTGCTTCAGTGAATTTATGTTATATGTAGTAGAGGCAAATATATCAGTTTGGGTGATTTTTTTTTGTGTCATCCTTTTCCCCATTCCAACTTTGTATAGCTCAAGTTTCAGCTAACAGAAAACACTCAGAAAAAAACACAAATCCTTTACCTGAGAGCTGAGCCTCATCACATTTTGGGATAGCAGAGATGCATCAGAGTCCTTTGGAAAAATATGTCTTCTCCAGCAATCCTCCAGTAGAAACTTTAAATTTGAAAGACACTTCTTATCCTATAAAGGATCTCCTGGATCTATCTAGAGTAAGATAAAAGGATCTAGATAGAGTTAGAAGGAAGAATCATACAAAGTTATTTGCTTTTACAAGAGTTTATTTAGTAACTGTACCAAGAACTTAGATGACCTATACTTTAAATAGTAAGGTTAGTACAAAGAGGTTTGCAACATGTGCTGACACTCAGAAGCTGGGCAAGATCTGAAACCCTGGGGTTATGCAGGTAAATAACAGGTGTTGTTGCAAAGAGCTTACAGTTTGAAAGATAACAAGTAACAGGCAAGTGAGATAAACTGATGAGTTTAGAGAGGAAAATAGATTAACAAAAATAAATAGCATCCTTTATCCTGAACTCTAATGAATACAGATTGCAGCAAGTTCCTTAGAAGTGACCTTTTCCAGGTCTGTCTCAGTGAATTCTTTATTCATATATATATATATATATATATATATATACTTTCCAGACAGCATTACTGGCTTCAGCTTCTAGCATATACTTCTAGCTGACTATCAGTTTTGATGTATTTAAGATTATAAAAGGAATCAGAAAAATCACAGAAAAAGAGAATTGTCTAAATTATTTTAGCTACTTTGATTACATTATCCACTTGGCAGACACCCACC
>VWZF01003190.1:667652-864239 GCA_013396755.1 Sclerurus mexicanus
AAAAAAAAGAAAAGTTCTGAAGAGGAAGTGTATTAAGCCAGCTTAATTACTCTTTAGATCTTGCTAGAAATCACAACATAAAAATAATAGGCTGCACTCATCCTGTGGGCATATGAGAAAAAAAGTCATATGTTCAACCTAATATTAATGTTTAGATATGCTCCCAAAGGAACAGGTTTTGTTTCTTCAAAGAAAACACAGAAATATTGTGGTACACATTTTACACCTCTGGGCCATATCCTGTAAGAAATTAGCTTTTCCAGCATGACAGCTATGAATTTAGAAGTGATGTGGAGAGGTAATATTTCTGGATAGAGCAGATACAAAGCAGAGTGCCCATGTTAATCTCAATATTAAACAGATGCTATGCTCCTTTGGTACTGCCCAGAACTTTGGAAAAATCATGACAGGTTCTATTTTCTGAGGCTGAACTTCGAGAACGTGCAGCCTGATGGGTGAGCATTTTCTGGCATTGGTATCATTGAACTAAAGGTACCACTTTTTCTGTTAAGCCCAGTACAGTGTAGTAACAAATTCATGTCACAAGATGGAGCTTCAAACCGGCTGTAATGGCATCTCCACATAAGCACGGCTTGGCTTTGTTTGTTGTTTTTTAAATAGGAGCAGCAATTTCATAGCATAGTTAAAATTTATTAAAAAAATACACAGTATCCAATTAATCAGATTAATTATGATGCACGATTGTGGAATGAAATTATAAGAATGTATTTTCCTGAATACATTCACACTAAGGAGACATATAAAGCAATTTAAAAGCATTTGCGGTGAACAATAGATGGGCCAGCTTCATCATATTCCTGTTTGCTGATCCACATCTGCTGGAAAGTAGACAAGGAGGCAAGAATAGAACCTCCAATCCAGACAGAGTACTTGCGTTCAGGAGGAGCAATGATCTGTTTAAGAAATAAAAGCATTAATTACAACTGTCAACAAAATACAGTTTTTATTAAAAAAATACTAAAGCAGTGATACGTGATATTAACAAAATACTGCATATGTGTGCTAGGGTTATCCCTGGCATTACAACTAGCCATTGCTGCAAGTAGTAAAGTTAAAAATTTGTTGTATTAGTCTATATCCTCAATTTATCTTCCTGAGTCAGGCTCCACAGTAACCCCTAGCCCTAGTCTATTTGTGTACTTATGGCCTCATATGAGGAAAAGGAGATAATTGGTCTGGAAACAAATAGTTATAGTCCAGGGTTAAAGAAGCTCACATACAGCCCCAGAGGAAAATTTATGCTGCTGGGTCCATGCTATTCTTCTTTTGACCACATTAGGGCACTTGGCAGAATTCAACTTGAACAAAGAAATGAGAGAAGGCTTTCTTCTTCCAGCACCAAAGTTACCAGGTGTTGATTATTTGCTAGACACTTAACATATTTTGAATCATGTATGGAAAGTATTTACCTTTAAAGTGTTGCTATGTTTCACTAGATCTTTGAGGACTTTGTAAATGCCAGCTTATATAGTCTACAAATGATTGCACCCTACATACCTTGATCTTCATAGTGCTAGGAGCCAGAGCAGTGATTTCCTTCTGCATCCTGTCTGCAATACCCGGGTACATTGTAGTGCCTCCAGACAGCACATTGTTGGCATAAAGATCCTTTCTGATGTCTATGTCACATTTCATGATGCTGTTGTAAGTGGTTTCATGAATGCCAGCAGACTCCATGCCTGGGGAAGTTATAGGAGAACACTGAGGAAACAGCTCCATACAGAGACTTAAAATTGTTAACACAGAACCAACAATATGAACTTTAGTGTCTCTTCGGAAGACATCAGTCTTCAGAGCTTCAGAAATCTGGAAAGTCATTCTGCAGTTGCTTAAATTATTTGCTTAACTGTTCCTTGGTGTATAGCCCTCCTCTCCCCCTTACACACACAACTCCTCCTTAAAAAGAAAGCTGGGGACGTGAAATAGTGAAGTTTCCACTAGGCTTTTGCAGGCAATCTCAATTGTCCTAAGAATTCCTTATATGGTCTTGTAATAATTTGTTTTCTTTTTTTTTTTCCTTTTTAAATTAACTTAGTTTAAACACAGAACAGTCAAAAAATGTCCTAATACCTCTAGGTATGCAAGTAGTTTATTTCTGAGCTGAAATTCTGCTGATTGGCAGAACTGACACTGAATTTCTTGTGTGACCTAGTTACAAATCTGCCTTCATAGATGTTAATTAGCATGGCATTGTCTTGGCTTTGCTCTGAAAATGCAATGAACCATGGACTCAGGATGTGTAGCAGTCTTTTGGAAAAATAAAAGTAGGTCTTCCTGCCTGCCTGCCCCTGCCACCCCTCCCCACTTCTGACAAGCACATTCAAATATACAAAATGGCACAGGTCCAGTGCCAGAAGCCAGGAATAAACTTTGTAGGTTTATTTTGGGAAAGTATTTTGTCTAATTGTTTGACGTGAAGTTCTTCCCACCATATTAATAGTCCTGTTCTGAAAGATTATTTTATAATGGATGCTAGGACACACTTGTGTGCCAGAGTGAGTTAGTAATGGAAAACAATCAGAAGAAAATAGGGACTTGATATTTATGTGATGTTTACCAAGGCAGAACAGTCAACCTACCAATGAAGGATGGCTGGAAGAGGGTCTCTGGGCAACGGAAGCGTTCATTTCCAATGGTGATCACCTGGCCATCAGGAAGCTCATAGCTTTTTTCCAGAGAGGAGGAAGATGCAGCAGTGGCCATCTCATTTTCAAAGTCCAGGGCCACGTAACACAGCTTCTCCTTGATGTCACGGACAATTTCACGTTCCGCTGTCAAGAGGATTCAGTCTTTAGAAGAGCATTCAGGAAGGACTCAGATATGTTCCTTTTCACCCACCAACACCCTTCTCATATTTTAAACAAATCCTTTGCTAGTCTTGCAAGGGACTTTCACTGGAATCCTTCTCGTGCCTATTTAACCACAGAACCACTGCTAGTCCTTCTAAGGCCAGTAGAAACATTACATGTTAAAAACTCTCCTTCTCAGTCAGCAGCATGTCCTTACCAGTGGTCACAAAGGAGTATCCACGCTCCGTCAGGATTTTCATGAGGTAGTCTGTCAGGTCACGGCCAGCCAGGTCCAGACGCATGATGGCATGTGGCAGGGCATAGCCTTCGTAAATTGGCACATTGTGGGTGACACCATCCCCAGAGTCAAGCACGATCCCTTTGAGAAGATAACACACGATTCATTCCCAGTGCACATCGACACACGTGACTGTTTCAAACATCTATGCCACGTTCCCTAGGGGCCTACCTGTGGTACGTCCAGAGGCATAGAGGGACAGAACAGCTTGAATAGCTACATACATGGCTGGAACATTGAATGTCTCGAACATGATCTGAAATACAATTAAAATAATTGTCTTAATAATGGGTGGTTTAGCTTAGTTGAAGCAATTTACAGAGAGAGAGGTAGAATACAAGATTTTCATATTTCTCAATGGCTGGTAATAACAAGAAAGGAAAATGCAAAATCTAAATCCTAAAATATTTGTCCAGTAAGGTATCTCCCTGTCTTTGGCCTCTGTCTTTAATGTATTAATATAGACACATGCACATATTAAAGAAAATTTTGTAATAGACCTAGGCATAAAAATAGACTAAGATGACATAAAGCTTGGACAGATGGAAGTACTCATATTCAAAGTGAATACACTGATTTTCTAAAGTAAATGTAATAATATGTAAATATGACAGGTGGCCACTATGCACTTTCCATCCTCCATAAAAAAACGAGAGATAGGCTACTGGACAGCACGACTAACTGAAATGATGAAGTTCACATTCTGCTCAAGTGCAAAGTTGGATTATTCCATAACTTTAGTGTTAGTTTACCTGGGTCATTTTCTCACGGTTGGCTTTGGGGTTCAGTGGTGCTTCAGTCAGCAGAGTTGGGTGTTCTTCAGGTGCAACCCGGAGCTCATTATAGAAAGAGTGATGCCAGATCTGAAGATAATGGGAGAAGACAAAGGAAAGAAACACCATCATCCTGCAGCTCAGAATCACTTCCAGACAGGTATTGTGCGCTCCAGCACTCTGCTTACAGCCCTAGACATAGACTAGTAATGTTTCTCATTCAGTTGTTCTTACTGCCTTCATAGAGATTACCAGAATAAGTGTAGAAAGAAAAGCACTATCCTCAAGTTTTACTGCCAGTAATACATGACTTACTTTAAGGACACATAAGGTAATAAAAATTAATATGTTATTAATATATTATTCTGACAGTAGACGAGACTTGGTTCCCGCAATGCTATTTCAACTATTGAAAGTAAAACATTTCCAGAACAACTCTAAACATACACAGAGTTCAAGAAATAATGGATCTCTTAAGAGTTTTATCTTTTGGTTTGTCGAGGCCAGC
This sequence comes from Sclerurus mexicanus, assembly GCA_013396755.1. NCBI lineage: Eukaryota > Metazoa > Chordata > Aves > Passeriformes > Furnariidae > Sclerurus > Sclerurus mexicanus. Next base: position 672,042 of record VWZF01003190.1, read on the forward strand.
CCAAGAATTCGTAAGAAGAAATGAAGGTAAATATTTGTGAGGTTGAAAGTCAACTTGTGTTTATCACCTTCACACAACTCATTTCTACAAATGTAAAAATCTGACACCAAGTGGGTTGCAATGAGGAGGTTAAGACACCAATAAGAAGTAAACTGACCAGAAACTTTAGTCTAAAGGCCAAGAAGTTTTTGCTAAGCTGGCAGTGATTAGGGATCAGTTAATGTTTGGATCTAAGAGATTTTGCTTTCAAGTAAAATCTACAATACTGTGACTCCACACACTTACAGTGTGTTGCGATGTTCTGACTGTTCGAAATAGCCCTATTTTCACAGAACAACATTAAATGGAGATACCATTTTAGAATCTTAGAAATTATATCATCTGTACAAACTATGATAAACACGGTTCTGGAAGCCTTTCATCCAAATAATGGCTCTGAAATGGATGCATTTCACAGCAATATTGCTAATCTTTCAAGCATTAAAAATTATGTGTATAGAAAGTGCCCTTCACATAAAAATCAGGTACATACTTTGTATTTTTTGCAGAAACAGACACCTTTGTAAATTCCATTTTCTTACTAGCAAGTGATATATTCCTTTTCTTTCTTTTCTCCTCTCTCTCCCCTCTCCCTAACCACCACCCACCCCCAGTAATTAGCAAAGATCAGATGGGAGTAAAAGAACTCCCAGTGACTGTTTTGATGTACTTCTAGTGATACTCAGGCTTTAGATGCAAGTTAACCTTGGCTGTTAACAAGCTTCTCATTAAACCATACTGGCTGGCATGACACATTCATCTGAAACTTAGTGGGTAAACATTTGGTTCAAGTAGTTCTGTTTACCAGTGATACACATAAACTTTTCAAAGCTGAAATACCTTCTCCATGTCATCCCAGTTTGTAATGATGCCATGTTCTATGGGGTATTTTAAGGTCAGGATTCCTCTCTTGCTTTGAGCCTCATCACCTACGTAGCTGTCTTTTTGACCCATACCAACCATCACACCCTATAAAAGAATACAAATTGAGTTAGTCTTTCAGGGAGAAGTGTCACAAAGTAGATAAAACAATAGCTATGACATAAATCCAGTTGCCAGTTATGCTAGTTACAACATACTTTAAAAATACTAACAAATGCAGAATTATTTGTTGCTCTTAAGTTGCCAATATTAAATGTTTAGTCCACTTAAATCCCTGAAGTTCATGTTTGCACTACAGTGTAAGTAAACAGAACAATATTAAATGCATCAAGAAAAAGTGGATTAATAAAGTTGTTTTAGTGTTCATTATTATTTAGGGATGAACTGCCTGCTAAATTATAATAAAGTGAAGTAAAACCAGAAAGTGATATTGTGCCATCTAAGGGTCAAGATGGAGCAATACAAACTGTATTTCCCAAAGCTTAATTTTCAACATTTTTTGATTCTCTTTTTGAACACTATAATATTGTAATTAGAGACAGACAATTTAAATATACTGGTACAGGCTTCTTTATAGGTATTTTCGTGGATCCTGTAGAAATGGTCAAAGGACCAGAAGCTGGAAACTACTCTGTATATACACTAGTCTCTGTTAAAGTCAGAAATAATGAAAAAAAAATTAATATATAATAGGATGCCTTGAGTGTATAATACTCCTATCAGAGCTTAGTCATTACAGAGTCCAAACCTCAGTCAGAATCTCTATGTCTTAAAAATAGACATCCTGGATTTACAATTTTTCATGGAATAATCCTTCTCTCAGGGCACTATCTGTGATAAATGATCAGGAAAGAAATGTTCTAGAATCCATTGTGACTATATGGCTTGGTTTTCAGCAATTAATATAATTCACACTAGCTACAGAGGATTGCCCTGGGGTGAATATCTGGGCATGGGACAACAAAACCTTCTACGAGCCCAGAAAGGAATAACCAAAGTAGTTAATCACCTGGTGCCTGGGACGACCCACAATGGATGGGAAAACTGCTCTTGGAGCGTCATCCCCAGCAAAGCCGGCTTTGCAGAGCCCGGACCCATTGTCACAAACAAGGGCAGTGCTGTCCTCTTCCTCACACATCTTCTACGTCAAGGTCCTCTGGCCCTCCAGACAGAAAACAGCCCTATGAAAACAGGAGAGAAGAATTAAAAGAAAACCAAAACACATACTCAGGTAGCAGACCCACCCTTGAAGACAGAGATGGCTGTATGGAAGCGACCAGCATGGCAAGGAGAGGCGTGGCAATCATAAGTCCTGCTGAGGTATATGAGGAATAGAGGGAGCAGTTTTGAAAGCCTGAGAGGTTTCAACCATGTCTGCCAAAGGGCTGTGTGCTCTAGGGATTATCCAGGGAATTCCAGAGGAGACTTCCAGCCCTGCGGCACGGCACGGGCAGAGAGAACAAGGAGCAGCAAATGTTTATCTAAATTTGGTCACAGAAATCCACAGCTGGGGGTGAGAGATAAAAGAGAACACTGGACTGACAGCTGCAAAAACAAAGATCCATTTGCATTGGATTCAACTTCTCCTGCTTTTCTATCACCCTGACAAAATCCCAGCACATGTGGAAAGCTGTCAAAGGTAAGAGCCCTTCATTTTCCCCTTTTTATCTTGGTCTTCCCAACAACTAACCACATGAAATGCTATGCATGTACCAGGGATGTTTTCCTGATGCAGATACTAACCCACTGGGAGAACATGGCCAACTAAGTTTACATTTAACCTTAGAAAAGAAATGTCCTAAATTAAAATGGGAAAAAAAAAAAAGAAAAAAGAAAAAAGCAAGCCTTTTCCAGTCCTCCCCTGACCACTCCGAAAATAATAATCCACTTTTAAAATTAAGCCAGAGGCAGTATGTATTTTAAAAACAGGTCATATCACATGCTCTAACATTTCAAAACAGCTAATAAACTACATTTGTAGAGTGGCAGAGCAATTTATGTTGGTTCCTTGTCTCAGTAAAAGAAACTGTTTTCTTCCTCTGGCAACAGGAAGATAATATGGGTAATAAAAATGCTTTGAAGGCTTTGTAGTAAAGTCAATTACAGAAATAAGCACTGAATACGAGGACTCAAGAAGAATTATTTGCTTGCAATTTATAGCATGGTAGGGAATCACTTGGCTCACTCCAAGCCCAGGCTTCCATGCAGAGTTCAACAAATAGCAATGTGTTAACAGCTAAGGGACACAGCTGTCATCCATGGACCAGCTGGCTCCGCATGCAGTCTCCAAAACCTTCTGCCACGGGAATACTGGAAGCACAGGATGAAATGCAAATGGGGTCAGCGAGAGCCATGGCCAATGCGTAAGGGAGTCCACAATCTGTTCATCCTCTACCTGGATGGAACAAGCATGGACAGTTCTCTCAAATCCTTCATTTGAGATCCTCTGCCTCTGCCCAGCGAGGCAGCCACGAGACATGGCTGCAACCCTGCTCCTGCAGGCTGAGTGGGCAGGGTTCCCAGGAGAAGACAAGGATAAGGAAATCCTAATTTTGTGTACTCCAAATATTTTAACATTATAATTGGGAAAGGAAAGTAGGTTGCAATTTTTTCATTTATGAAACTCCTGGTGAAACAGACTCTTTATATTCAAATATTTACTGAATGGAGTACAACTGTTATCTAATATGAATGGACTGGTTTGGACAAACCATTTCCTAATTAGGAAATAGGCTTTTCAACCATCTGTTTTTGGAACAGAGTTTGAGGTCAGGGAGGTTTTTCAAACCAATGCAGCTAGTGCAATGCCAAAAATCACTGGGGGGAGGGGAAAGAAGGGGGCAGGAAAGGCTACATTTCTGAGCCTAGTGGACTCTAAATGAAAACCATATTTAGTAATAAAGCACAAAAAGCTGAAAAATCAGACAGAGGGTTCTGCTGCCAACCAGTGCGTTACAGCTCAGGACTGCTCTGGCATGCAGTAGCAACATCGTAGAGCAGCAAATGTCACTGAGTACTGTCAAAGAAAGCATGTTTTTCTCCCAAGTAATCTACAGTCTTTAGTCTCTTCTCCTTGCTTTACATCTAAATATAATCAATCACCTCAACAACCTCCACAACATTAAAGAGAACTCCAGCTCCACAAGACATACTGTGCATAGCCTGTTCCTTAATGAAATGTTTGGCATTTTACAGAACAGTAGTTTCATATACACAGAGACAAGGATGAATACACACATTTTATCCTATTAGACACTGCTAATTTGCACACTTTCAGTTCTTCTTGCAGTCACATTCCCTAAAACACTCATGTACCTTACACTGCGTTAACAGAACTGAAGACAATCTGCTAAGAAATGCTACTACACAGCCCTTCAGGAACTTTGTTCTGTCCCAAACTAACGCCCCAAGGTCACACAGGTTCATGTAAACCTAAACATAGCTGTAATTCCAGCTGTGGCATTACACCAATCATTCCTATATAAAATTGCTGAAGTGCTGGTAGAATCAGCAAAATTATTAGGTAGAACTTTTCTGTCTCTTTCAGAAGTGCTATAAAATAGAGACAACTCATTATAGATACTACAAGCATTTTATCAATTCTAATAAGTAAGTGGGCATAAGCAAACTACAGCACAGCAGTACATCCTCTTGAATAGCTTCCATTTGACATTATTTAATTGAAGTCCTCCAGCAATCTGTAAATCATGCTATTGGTTCCGTGCCACTTACCCTGACAGTGCTTGGCTGGGGATAGTTGCTCTGGGATGGTGCACTCTGTATCTGAAAGCTCTGAGGTTATATAGCTCCTTCAGCTCTTCTCCTCCCACTAGCCTCCCAAACAAGGAGCAGAGACAGACACAGACAGAGCTGAAGTCTTTAACAAAACCATATAGGGACCTTAATACAAAAAACTCTAATCTGGGTGGCCACAGGCCCTGGGTCTCTTCCACTGCATTCCAGCGCAGAGCTCATGAAACAGGAGGAGACTTTCAGCTGTGTAAGATAAACACTTTCAAACTTCATGAGATTCTCTAAAATACAGAGAGTCAGAGCGTGGCCACAATAGACGTCTTCTGGCAGGAGGATCATGTGTTCAAACGAGAAAGGTCCAGGACTCCACAGTAACATCCAAGAGGCAGAATGAGAAATTGGAAGAGCAGTCATTTATAACAGGGAAGGTATTTTTAAAGAAACACTTTGCAGTCATAAAAGATTGTGATAAAAACAATGAAAATATTTCTGGCCAGCTAAACAGTTGGTCAATTTTTCAACAAGGTCTCTTTAAAAGCTTGGCATTTTGCTTGTATACTAAATATTGCCCATAGACTTAAGGGTAGTTAAAAAAGTACCTGCTGTTGTATAGGGTTCAGAGAGAAGTCTTTGAAGGTTGTGAAAAGGTTCAGTTAAAAGATTGTCATGATTCACTCGGGATTATAACACGTTAGAATCCATTTTGTGTCTCAGACAGCTTATTTTTCAACCCTAGGACCTGCAGGCCAAATATGCCCCAGTGCTGCTTCACTGATGGCCACAAGTCTGGACTGTCCTCACGTCTCAAATTGTTCATAGTAAAGTTGATGAATTTTATAACCCCAGCTAGCTTTTCCATTGAACTTATTTTTAGCAATTAAAGGAACGGTTGTCACTGTACAAGTTATTTTCATCACAGGCCTCAATTTTTACAGCTGTAGCCAACTGTTCTCTGGACAGGCTAATTCTAGTGTAGCAGCCCTTTCATAGCCAACATTTTGTCATTAAGTTTTGTACAAAAGACCAGAAACAGCATCTCTTAACTCCAATGCGAAACCGTACAGATTCAAAACTGCTCCAAGCACACAAGCCAAGAAAGATGTGAGAATCCAAGTGAGATCCTTGCTATGTGAGTCTTGTTGCAGCAGGGAGAGGCATCATGCAGTTGCTTATTACGGAGTGCTTGCTGCCTAATTGAGTAGCCTTAATGCAAGAAAATCTCACATTAAACCACAGTGAAAGTTTCTCTGGTGCAAAAATGTAAGGAATAAGCTCCTAGTAGAGATAGCAGATAGGCAGAATTATGGATTGAAGACCAAAAGGAATTTAACTTTTAAGGAAAGGAACTTTGAAGGAATGTAACTGCCTTGGAGACTCAGAAACAGAAGCTATCAGATGTTAAAACATGAGCCATGCAAAAGCTATTTATTATTTCACTTCTAGCATCAGAGCAAGAGACAGAAATATTAAAAAACAAAACAAAAAAACAAGCCCACTAAGGTAAACAACCTAAGAGAGAGGATCTATGCTGGCCCTTTTTTGCATATCTCCAACCAACACTCAAAGGACAGCCAAAGCCAAATTCTTTGTTTTCAAACAACACTCAATAACATAGCTGAGAAAACTTGCATGCATCATATAAAACATACGGTATTAGATCATGGAACTTGGTTGAAGGGGAAAGAGAATTTCACACAGCAGAACCCTTCAATACAGTATCATGTCTGATTTTGATACAAACATCAAAACCTTCTAGAACAGAAGAAACAAAATCCTAGGTTTTCAGAAACATCATCAACTAATACTCCTTGGAAATACTAAGACTGGGAGAAAAATTCAAAAGAATCCAAACTTTTTGCCTTACCGAGCAGAGGTTCACACTCCAAAAAAAGCTTACTGGCGATGATACTGTAGTGGATACAGCACATATGAGATTGTAGAGCCAAGTAAACAAACTTTCAGTAGAACTGGGACATAATTCACACTACACCTCAGCATATCTAGAAATGTAGGCAACAGTTTTCTATGAGAGGCCTCTGTGAACATTAAGGAGACAGTGGCCATGCAGATACCACAGACTTCTATTTCTACGAAGTTTCATCCTGATACTATAAACTTAGCCTGGTGCATACCACAATTACCCTTGGTGGCAATGATGGCAGCTGCAGCCCCTTGGCTGCTTTGAGGAATGGTAATTTGGGCAGGGATCACACATCACTTCCCCTGTCATAGGCACAAAAGATGTAGGAATCCTAGTTTTCAGGGTGCTCATGAAAAAGATATGGCTAACAGAGAGTCTCAGTCAGAGCAGGTATAGTGATACCTGCTGATATAGTGATACGGAGTAAACACCAGTTGTTTGGAAGGACCTACTGTATGAAGGATATTTTTTAGAGACAGGCATAGGCAGACTAGAAGGAAGAAGTAAGCCCAGAGGCTTGGCTGAGCAGTAGCAATGAATACACAGAAACGGCAAAGGAAAAATGTAGACATGCTGCCCAGCCATGCCTCCAGTTCACAATAAAGAGCAGGGCTCAGCAGGCAGCTTGTCTCTGCAGTGTGATTTGATGGAAAGTACCGGGGCAGGAAGGAAGTAAGGCAAACAGGTGAACTATGCAAGGAAATTAGGTCACTCCAGCTTGAGGGACACTATAGAATAAAGGTGTTTCTTTTCTTTTTAGTGACTCCATGCTGAAGTTATGGTCACACAATTATTACTAGACATAAAAGTACATGTCAAAAACTGATATTAATAGTTTACACCTTTCTTCTCAGCAACTTAGGTCATTGCCAGAGGGATGGGGGGAAGTAGAAAATGTGCTTGACATGAGATATGAATATGAGCCTCAAGAGAACAGAATAGAACAAGTCTTCTGACAATCAAGCTTAAATGCTGGGGACCAAACCTCTGAACCCTCCTCTTCAGCTACCGACACAAAGAGCTTAGCCCAAATATACATACATATATATATATATGTACAGTGGGTTGGTTTTGTTTGTTTTTTTTTCTTCAAGAACACAACAGCATTCCTGAAAGTAGTTTACCTTTCCCTCTAGAGGCTACTTCCATCACCAGTTTCTGCTGCTTGTCTTTCAGTCCTTATTCCACTCATTTGTACAGAAACCACACAGTGCAATTTTCCTGGTGTGTCTATATCCCAAGGTTCCTGTTCTTTATTTGCATTCATAGCCAAAACTTATGTTTTTATTCAGCTTCCCCTGAGAATTTTGTTTTCCATACTAAACCCTTTTGCAGTCTCTGTCACAGGAGAATGGCTGGAGTACAATCAGAGAAAGAAAAACATGAGAAAAAAGTAATTTTGCCTCTCTTTGGTACCCTTTTCCCTGATCTCTTTATAGAAATATTAGCAAAGCTCTAGTGCTATAAAGATATTAGCAAAGCTCTAGTGCACATTGGAAACTTCCCTATTGACTTCAAGCATCTTTCAGTACATCAGTGGTAATTCTTAGCTACACCTTCCTTAAGTTCTTTCTTTCAGTAACTTGTGCAGATTGCCATATGGACACAAAATGTGCTTGGGACTCCACAGCAGCTCTACAGCCACCATGCCTAGGAAACAGCTCCAGCGGGCCTGAAGAAGGCCAGCTCAGAGGCCCCACACCAGTGCATAGATGCCATACTTTTTTGGTAAAGGAGGACAGAAGCTGCAGACTTATCCCAACTGCTATAGAAGACTGTGAATAGCGTAATCCCTTTGCTTTACTTTATAAGGGAAAACAACTTCTGAGATGTGCATGGAGACCTTCCTGCCTGCATCCAATTGGCTGTTTAGGAATGAGGCTCTGCTAAATATGTCTCTGGTTCCTTTTTATTTGGGGATTCCTTTCATCTTCGTAACATTAGCAGAATCTCTAAATGTTTTGGTTTGTCTGGCTTCAGGCCCTCTCCTCTATCTCATTGATAGGCTTTACACTTCCCCACCCCCTCACATGCCCCCCGTTTTGAAAAAGACAGGAATAAATAAGCTTTAGGGAGCAGAAAGTCGCTCTAATAACCTGATTCATTGCAGCTGTCACACAGTATGCATCTGCAAAGTGTCAGATTAACCATAAACTGTCAGACCCATAGATTAGCTTTCTCTAAGAACTAAGACAAAATTACTCTAATAATTCTCAAATACGGCAGTTTTCAACCTACAAAGTTTAGAGTATAGTTTTGCCAGTGCTGTTCAAGAGCTAGAGGAGCCAGTGTTTGCCTCCTTGGCCTCTGGAGTATGGTGATGAAGAATGTTAATTCACAACCAACCTTCATCTTCTTGACAAGGTCTCTTCCTCCAGGATAATGCGGTAGTTATCTTTCATTCAAAATCAAAGGAACACATTCAAAGTAAAAATGAGATAACGGCTCTCTAGTAATTCCTTCTTAGATAAACAGAACAAAAGTACAAGTCCTGCTGTGTCAGCTTGATATCCATATAGCTCAGTATCCTGTCTCTGAGATTTCCTGATAGCAGACGTTTAGGAAAGAAATGTGACTTTTACAGTGGTAATTTTCTTCCTATAGCCTTTCTCCTTTCTATGTGCAGCAGAGGATTTCTTGAGACAGGGGTTTTTACTCATGTCCTCATGCATAATACATGCAGACAGATTTTTCCTCTGTAAATGTGCCTAATTTAAATACATAGTTTTGAAAGCCATTCGTGATGTTTTGATTTTTTTTGTTGTTGCTGCTGTTGTTGTTTGAAGGCCTTTTTTTTTGGGTAGAAATAAGCTCAACATTTTGCCTGCAAGGCATCACCCATAGCCCACAGCCCAGCTGTTAGAAAGAAAACACATCAAATATATCAGAAGCATAGTCAAAGGAACACTGTTCTTACCAAGGGCAGCAAATCCACCAGAGACCCTGGATAAACACTCAGGCCACCGGCCAAGGCCAAGCCCTTGCCCCAGTGTTGCAAACTATCAGCAGCACCTCATAGCTTGTTCACAGTTCATGATGATGTATCTGTTCAAAATTACACTGTAGATAAGGCCTCACAATAATGTTACATTGGCACATCTCCCAAGAGTTACAGGGAACAGATTGCCCTAGACGATTATCAGAACCTCTCCAGTAACATGATGTCTAAATTTGTCAAAATGTAGATGAAATCTTCCCACCCTGGAAGACAAGTCCTGTACTCCTAAGGAAGTCAGACCTACACGACGTGTGCATTGGACAGGCAGAGCACAGGGGTCCTTCCTCCACAATGACTTCCAAGCTCCCCAACCAACACACTCCCACACTGACAACAAGTAGACCCCTTCCCACTACATTTTTGCAAATGGTTTTCCTGTTGTTGTCTCACTGAGAGCAAGGTTTCAAGGTGAGCTTGCACAATATAAGAAATCAGATGGTAGCCATGAGAAAAATTGGCTGGAAGTGTGTTTCATGAAGCTATTACTTACAGATTAAACCTGTGGGCTCTGCATGCCTAGTTATATCACAAAGCCTCACAAGCTCAATGTCTGAATCAGCCAGTTTGTCTGGCCCTCCAGTAAACCATAAGGAAAAGGACCTCTGCAAAATCATTTCTTTCACTCGTAAATTTGATAATTTGCTGTAGTGCCAAAGTCTCACTTTTTGTGATCCATACATCTTCTCTGCCCATAGGCTCTGCAAGATGACAAACTGAGGAGTCAATCTCACCACAAATGTCACCAAACCAGTACCTGCCTCTCCCAAGAGTCCGTCTTTGGTCTCCAGCCCCTTCTTCCTGGCACCTGGGCTTGGAGCACTCGAAGCAGTTAGGTGTCGCTGCTGGGCAGAACAAGGAGACATGGCCCTCCTGCAACTTCCTCATCTTCTCTATGAGTCATTCAGCACAACCTACAAACAAATGAGAGCACAGCTGAATTATTTATTTTTTTAAAAATCTACACAAGAACCACTGCATCACAGTGAAGGAATGAGCATTACACGGCAATAAACTGAATAACATACAAAATATACAAGAGGAAATCTACCACCTGTGTGACTAGAGTGAAAATATACTTTTAAAAATACCTTAGGATTAAAAAGAAACCTACTTTTGGAATTGGCATACCATTATATGAAAGCATATGCTGTTATGTGCAAGAGTCAAAAATAATGTGGCAAATTCAAACATATTTAATACATGTGCATTTTCTGTACTAGGAAGAAAAAAAAAAAAAAGTCCAGAAATCAATTCAAAGGATCGCAAAACTGTTTGTGTCCTTTTTTAAATTTCAACTCCACTGCAAAAGGATGGTAAAAGAGCAGTAAAGTTGGGCAAGCACATTGCAGCAGGTATGAATAGCCTGCATCCACACAGGTGTTCCAAAGAACAGGCCAAAGTGCCTCCAGAACAATTAACAACTTGTTTTCATTAGTCCTTAAAAATGCTTGAGGGGTTTTCCCCAGGAAGAAATGCAGTTTAACAAAAATTTCAAGCATGTAATGTAAAGAAGTAGTTAAATACAAACTTGCCAGATGAACACACCACTCTAAGTCAACTTATCACATCTGCTAATACAGAATTCAAATAATAAAAACTAAAAGGAGATGAGATAGTAAACATTGATGCATAAGGCTTTGTAAAGATGACTTCTAGCAAAACTTTTTAAGAGGAATATTATAAACACAGTTGTAAAAGCCCTCTAAAGCCTTTTAGATTCTAAAGCATGAAATAATTAGAAATAAAACAAATGCAGACCTGACATATGCAGAGTAGCAGGAGAACTGCTTCTGAATCTGAAGCACAGCAGCACAGGGAAATGACTGCAGAGTGGGTGTGATTCTGTGGGACCTTCTCTACCCACCACTGGCTATACACCTTAATGCCTTCATCAGTGTTTTGAACAATAGCTTAAGTTACAGAAAGATGTCACAGATAAAATGTGTGAGCATGTATGTGTTTTTATAACTTGCTAAACCTACATTATAGATTTAAGATAAAACAGAATCCTCCTCAACAGAATCCTGTTTATAATATGAAGCCTTGAGAAGACTCTTTGCATCTCTGACCTGTGCAGAAGGATCCCTACCCTTTCTTCACCCCATGAAACTTCTGCTGAATGTCATTTTGGTTGATGAAAACAAGGTGCAGACAAACACACCTGGCAAAGCAGTGCCTAATTGACTGCAACTTTCTGGAAGGACAGGTTTTCACTGGTGCTCTCTGCCTCATGTGCAGTGTCAACCTGCCTTTAACACACCCTCCTGCACACATCCTGGCTCTGTTTGGGCCTGGAAGCTCCTCCTGTTATCTAATGCGGTGCCCCAGGAGACACAGCTGATGATGATTGGTAACTTAGCCAGGAGGAACTTAGCACACAGTTATTACTCATGCCTTAGCGTATTCAGTTCATAAACCACTCCCCAAACAATGCTAAAGCCCCATAAGAAAACTGAAGCAGGCAAGTTTTTGGTCCTTCATTTGCAGATGCATCTTAGTTATATAAGGTAGTTCCTTCATCCTCTTTCTTACAGGCAGTTTTAAAAACTATGGAAAAGTAAAGATAACATGCTGGTTTTATTTAATAATTTGGTTAATTTTCTGAAAGTGTACCAGCATTTTCCAGTCAAACTCAGGGTCTTGTTTTCCTCTTCCACTAAATATGTTTTACATTCCCAGCTTTAACTCTTTGCTCAAATTCCCTTTCAGGCCAAAGTTTTGTCCTTTTCATATAATGACTGCAAGGAAGACTTAGATACACAATTCTGAAACAAATATAACCATCTTTCAGAAATACAGAAAAACTCAGAATTCTGCAAAGCTCTTCCTCATTCTAGCCCATTTCAAGATCAATTGTTGTACCACTGGTCTCACGGGGGAAGAAAACTGTCAGGACTGAGGTCTAACACCTGCTGCCCAGTGGGAGATTTCTTCAATCTCGACTGCTTATTGATCCATTTTTTTACCAGGATAAGATCACATATACTGTCCTGTATCGCACACACCCATAGAGTGTCCCCAGGGACTGGTACAGATACCACCCTACATTCCACAAGACGAAAGGCTAGCATCTCCCTGATTACACTGCAGTTTCAAGGACTTCAACAATATGCCAAGTACCTTCAGGTAGGAAATGTTACAGCCTGTTGATTCATATTCTATTCTTCTTGCAAGTCAGTAACAACACAAAAAAAGGATAAGGTTTCAGAATTATAGTTTCTACTATGTTGTCAGTCCTGTAAGTACTTCCCGAGTTTCTCTCTCTTTCAGTTCCTTGCTAGTAACTTGTTGAAAAGATGTAGTAACTCCTTTCACTGCTGCAAAACACTGTTGTTCAAGGATCTTGAAAATGCCTGGATAGTTTCCACATCAGGATACCAGAACAACACAACTCTTCCAGCTTCTTAATTAGAGCCTATTACTTAATGCATTGTATTTAGCTGTCTCTGGAAATTAATTTACAAGGTCAAATGCCTAGACCTCTTCAATAGGATATAAATCTTCTCCCCGCATGCTGATTAGCCTGTGCTACACAGCATGAACACATTGTTTAATACAAGGAGAAAATTATGCAATTAGCAGGTCTTCAGCATAAACACATCCCCCTTTCTGAATACCATTTAAATAAAACAGTATTGCTATAGTATTTTATTGCATTAAAAACTGAGTACCACTTGCATTGCAAATTGCCAGGCCTGCTCAGAAAATGGATTGGGAGGAGCACACAACAACCACACTTGGGAAAAAGGGCTAACATCTGTGTTCTTTTATTTTGCATACACAGTACAAGGTACTGTTTCCATGAGGGCTAAACCGTCCCCATTGCCTTGATTTTAATAACTTACAGTTATTCTTGTGTAAATTGTTTTTGTCAGATCCTGGTTTTCAGGTAGGCCTTCTGAAGAGAAAACATGGGGTTTGTAGCAGGTCACTCAGGAATAGTAGAGCAGGAGCTAGGAAGGCAAGTAACAAGCTCCATGTATCAACAGCCTTTCACTGCACCAAACTGAGACACTCCAGGCTCTGCCATGTGCAGGGCAGACTGGGCTGCCCTTTCAGGGAGCTGATAGAGAAGAGTTTGGTGGCCAGCCCTGCCTTCTAAAAAGAGCAGAATCCCCAGATACTGATGTAACATATCTTTACATGTGCTTTTCGCATGTGTAGTGATGACAACATCAAAATTACCATTGGTGTCAAGTAAAATCATGGGTCACTGAAGTAATGAAATGAAAGCTGAGAATTTGGTCCAAACCCTCTACTTCAAGAAAGTAAGACAATTTCCCCACATCACTACAGTAAATGGATGTGAGTCCCTCTTCATTTCTCACATAAAACTGAGGAACTGCTCCCCTCTCAGCTGGTTACCTTCAGACAGGGAGATTTCTGAGCATTCTTGAGCTGGAAGAAACGAGCATGGGAAACCTGTGGCTGTTAAAGCTGTGTCCTGCACTGATACTAGACTCTCCTGCCCATCCCAGGGAACCAAAAATGCACATTCTGCTGTCCATCCCTCTTCAGTCTCTCATCAGTCTCCCATTCCTGCATCTGAGCTGGCTGACAGCAGGAGAGGCAGCTACTGTGCAGTGTGGAAAGGATGCCTCTTCCAAAATACTTAGCTTCAAAGAAGTATTAGAGAAAGGTTTCAGCTGAAAAATATCACTAACATCTTATCTGGGAATTTAGCAGGCTGCTTCAGACCGCAAACATGAACGTATCCCTTCTTGTTATGATCACCCTTAGAAATGCACAGCTTTCTAAGTCCATCACTTAAATTGCTGGTAAGAACCACCAACAGAAAACAATCAACTGCATCTCAGCAGAAATATGAATCAGTCTGTACTATACACTCATTTGCTACAGCTCATAAAAGCTTACTACACAGTGACGTGTGCAGCTGAACAGAGAAGATATGACTCACTCCTGTAGCTGCATAAGCTACCCAGGCCTCTCTTCTGTTTGTGCAGATGTGTGGTAGAAGTGAGTGAGTAGGTGAAGGTAGGGAACAGGAATAGCCCTCCCACCTCCAGACTTTGTCCCTATACAAAAGCCCCTCTCTACGAGGATTTAGCTGTTAAACATCTACCTGAAGCACAAGTCCTGGTTAAAAGCACACAGCAGTGCCCAGGAGAAAAACATTCAGAGCAAGATCACTGCATCCTGTCCTCGCTCTGAAGACCGTTTGATCTCACAGAGGATGCTGAACTGCCTCTATGCTGTGAGTGGGAGGGATAAAACTTTTCACATCACTGTCATGTCCCCGCTGCCCCCCAAAATTTCGAAGGTTAAGTGATACCAAAAGAAACCAAAACAAGAGTATTTGCAGTCTCAGTCACAAGGCATTGCTTTATCTAAGCATGCTAGTTTCACTCATCAGTTGATATTCCAGACAGAGCAAAGTATGGGAACTGAATCCCAAAGACATAATACTTCTTACAATCTCAGAAACTACAGCATGCTAAAATCCTTTGAAAAGTTTCCTTTAGCTTCTTGTTCCCACTATGTTTAATAAAATTAGTCTTAGTTTACTTTAAAATTATAATGAAAACTGTTTTCCTTGAAGTGTAGTTGTTTGGGTGTCACTTACTCAACATCAGAAATAAAGTCATCTGGTGCACCTGTTACTGCCACCTTCAGATTAGAGGTTAAAAGCAGAACTAAAGATCTCCTTTCAGTCACATTTACCTTTTAACTCTGGACATTTCTCTACAGATCTTTCCTCTCTCATCCTTTGTACAAGGATTCAGTCTTGATTTTAACTCACAGATGCAAGAAACGCACAAATTAAATCAACAGTGCTCTATCCAGGCAGTGCCTGAAGGTTTGGATACTTCCTCACCCCTGGAGAACATCTAGCATCCCTAGCACATTATCTCAAAAGCTTTTACAGCTCATCTGTTACACATTTGACAGCTAGCATTTGCTGTACATCAAGCTTTGAAAGTATAAAGCATAATCTTAGTAACAGCATCTTCAAAAAACAATTAAGACCAATTAACTTGAAAAAAAAGAGAAAAGAGCACCAGCCAGTCTCCGAAGCTAAGCTGCCTGCTGCAAGATTTGAGTGGAGACAGAGCTCTGCAAAACAATTAAAAGGGATGCATTTACAATCTATCAAGTCACAAAGTCAAATTTAAGTGAGCCCATGTGATGTGAAAAATACTTGCTAAATAATGCAGCATTCATATCTCAGCACTCTGGTACAGTGTACACACAGAGGACTGAGACAGGATGGTCCCATGGCTAAAATAAAGTCAATAATCAACCCTAGGATAGAAGTACATCTACATTTATGGTAAGGTTATAGTGATTGGCTGTAGGAGCTACCAGGCATCCAGCCAATTTGCTTTTCCAGTCTAAGGAAATGCTCAGTTTGTTTGAAAAATTATTTTTTTTTGCCCTGCTGCGAAGAATGCATTGACGTCATCGAACTGGGTCTGTTGAACAAAAGCATGGATCTGGCGTTGTGTCAGAAGGTCAAATTATGAGAAAAAGGACATACGTCTGTTTCAGCTTTTTTTTAGAGGGTCAGGGACTATGCCCAGTTCTCCTTTATCATCTTCTCCAGAGAAGAAGTACTAAAGGAGAAAAGTGACTTGCTACAAGTTTCAGTTTCTACCTTGTTTTGTTCTAGTTTTTTTAGGGGTTTGGGTTTCTTTGTTTGGTTGGTTGATTGGTTTTTAACTCCGTTTTCTTACTAGTGTGGGTTTTTATAGATAAATGCTAGCATCTATGGCTCCACAGGCAGGTATATCAGGCCTCTATTATTTCTAAAAGAAACATGCTGCATGTCAGAACTTTCTGATGTGATTTGATGTAACACCATGCAGCACCCTCATGAAAAAACCCATAGGGTCTTCATAAACCTCTCTGGTAGTACCCTGCTTTCCCACTTCCATGCTGTCATATCAGCTTCTCCACACACATAACAGGGTGGTTGACCCACCACATCTAATCAAGAATCTTCCACTATACCACAAACCCAGGTGATTCTAAGTATTCGGAAAAAAGGGAGAAGGGTAATCTCTGACTAGTGTCAGAATCTGGCCATACCAGACTGCAACAAAGCAGCCACTGTAAAGTGGCTACAGACCTTTTCTGGTCTACAAGATCATAGAGCAAAGGGTATAGCTGGTAGGTGGAGGAAGGTTGCTGTTTTAATGTTTCGTAGGTTTGGAAAACATTAAAATCCTCATAAAACTGTACTGAGTAAGAGCTGATTATTTAAGGACTAATGCCACTGATCATTTCTCACTAGTGTAGGCTGATGCTTGTGATGAGAGTCACATAAAAGAAGAGGTTTGAATCAAGAATGAAAGAGACGCAATGAAGCTGCATGAGTAATGCTCACTCTAGGGCTTGAACAAAAAGATAGAATTAGGTTGGTTGTTCTGAACATACATGATGGAGGGGAGAGGCAAAACAGAAAAGCAGAATAAATGAAAAGGCAGAAAAAGTGAAACAAACAAACAAAAACAAAACAAAAACTTTGGGTCCTACTAAGTGTTTGAGCTTCATCCTCCCTCCCTTTAAATTTCAGGGTATTTACAAAACATGAATCATGTAACAAAATGTATCATTTTAAGTATCTCTAAAACATATGTTCTGCATTCTCTCCTATTTTGCTTCCTTTCCAGCCAAATCAAATTGCTCAAATACAAAACCTGTGTACTGTTATCCACATTTTAGGGCAAACTTACTATCTACTAAAATACAGGGGAATAAGTCAATACATACAAGAAAAGAAAATGCAAAGTTAACAGCAAAACAAATGTAGTGGAGAGTTCTTTGCAGCTCGCACATTTATTATATTAATCTATCTCAGTGTAAGTCTTCTGTTCAACAACAACCTCCTAATGTGGATTTTAGGTCAAAGGAGAATTTATGCTTGATGGAACTATTTTGGTTGTTATACTACATTAACGCAATTGCCCAATCTTACTACAAAAGAACTGATAAAAAACTTATCAATATGCAAAACCAAATCTAAGCAAAATATTAAAAAAAAAGTAAATTCTAAAAATCTGTCACAATTTAACAGAGGAACAAGTAGTAGACAGCAAGTCAGATTTGCAGTAGACAGTAACTAGATTCCTTCCTAGTTATTTTCCTTCTGGAATATAAATATGGATTCAACATTCTGAGGTGAGACCAATACAATGCATAGGGCTCTGGGCCTTCAATTATATCTTATTGCAACTTGACAAACTTTTATTCACCTGGAGAGACTAGTTAACCTTCTCAAAAGCTTAGCAATTCATAATGTCAGAGTCAGTTTCTTAAGGTGCAAGTAGGTTTCTGGAGAGAAAAGAGAATGTTTGATGCCAGTTAAGGCATGCATACAGATCTCAACTCAGCAACTCTAAAAGCCAGAATACTGAGATCATGTGCATCCAGAATTATCTCTTGGGTGTTTTTGCAGCTATCTGGAACAGAATTTCCTATGACCAGTGTACATACACAGAACAACAATAACAAGGAAAAAACCCCAACAAATCACCAAAAAGAAAAAGAAACCTTGCATTTTTAAAGGTGGAATTACAAAAGAGCTAAGAAGCGTGCCTTAACTGGTACTCACCCCAGACTGATCCCTTTTCACGCGTTAGCAGAGGCTCAAGGCCATCTGCTGGCAAGAAAAATACCGCAGTGTCTGCACTGCTTAACATGCCTCTGCTGAGACATGAATTAAACTTTAGATAAAAGCTGAGAAGTTGAGTAAAGAAAAGTCAAGGCTACAACTTTTACGAGCCACAAAACTCCAAACCAAAACAAACCTGCTTCAACCCAAGAAGCAGAGAAGAGAGGAAACCACTGGCCTTCTAATGCTCACTGATACCAGCTCAAGATAGTCAAACAACAAACAAAAAAATCCTCCAAACACCTTTTTCTTTCTCCATTATATATATAAAACCCCCAAATAACTACAGTTACTAACAGCATAAGGTAGAATGCAAGCCACATGCAGACACTGTTGTTTTGGCATGAATGTGGTGGCTTCTCAAATGTGTCTCAAAGCTCCCTACCAAGAAAAAAACACTCCACCACAAAACAGCTACAGGCACACAGTCATCACATCCCCGGGGCGGCCGGGAGGAGTGCAAACCACATGCACCTGAGAGACATTAGCTAGATTAGCCAAACACACTGGATAATTAGGGCAAGAGACACATCGAGGTGTTACCCAAAGCTAAGCAATGCCTGCTGAGGGCCCAGTCACATACAGTTTTGATTTTAGGACAAAATACGGTCCCCCGAGTGATGAATTTGGAAACAATTTTACCAAGCTTTCTGCTGCAGCAACCATTCAGATCCGGACAAAGTTGCTTGCAGTCCCTGCTTCCGCTAAAAAGTAGCAGCCTCAAGTACACACTGATTTGGCTTCGTCCAGTAAGAACCACAGACGTAACCAAGCCACTGCACCCAAGAGAGATGCCTCTCATTCCTTATATTCCATACTGCCACTGGGAAGGCAAAAAGGTCATTGTTCAAGGATGCTCCAAAGGCAGCATCTCTAAAAATGTGTCAGAAGTACATTTCAGTTTATCCGGAAGTGGTTAAAAAGCCTGAAATATTTAAAACAGCAGCTATTTTTTGGTGATGTTATGAACCCAGTTTATCTGTATGGCAGCTAAGAGCCATACCAGCAGAAAAGCTGAAGAGCTTCTGAAAATCTGAGTCATAGACCACTGAAAAATGGTGTTTAAAACGAAAACGCCAGCTCAGTTACAACCATGTCTTCGCAAGGCAATGGTATCATGTCAAAACCTGAAAGATCGAAACACATATCGATAACTAACACTGGCACGTTATTTCTAGCTCTGCAAAGCAGGCCAGACTACCAGCATTTCAAAACACTGAAAGCTTGCAGAGAAAACACAAATGACTAGAAATAGCTACAACATGTTACAGGCTTGAGCAATCCTTTCTACGGGACAGGAAAGGACAGTATGTTCTGCTGCAGGGAGTTTTTGCCTGTTCTGAGTGACTGCTCCACTACTACTGATTCGGGACTCCCGGTCCCAAGCCTGTCCTTATCAATCCTCCAAAAGCGGAGTTTCTGCCCTCTGTGTGGAGGAAATTGCTCCTCCCAGCAGTCAGGACACGAAGTGATCTCCTCATTCCCAGTCCAAGGTTCACTGGCTTCGTGATCTCGGGGCCGTTCTTGGCGCTCACAAGCTGCCGACTGGGTGTCCCGGACGAACACCGGCGGAGAGCGCGGAGCCCGGGACAGCCAAGAGGAGCCGCCGTGTNCCTGGGCTCGCCCGGCGGCAGGGGGGGACCCTGCCCGGGGTGGGCTCACCGCGCCGGGCACCCGCGGGGCAGCAGCAGGGGCAGCGCTCCGCACCAGCCGCTCCGCACCGCCCAGCCCCGCGGCGGCCAGCATGGGAGGAGCCGGGCGGGCAGGGCGGGCTGCTGTGCCGGCAGGGGCGAACTTCCCTTTGCCGGAAGGTGCGGGACAGCGCTGGGCAGCGGCGGAATGGCCCGGGGGCTCCTTCCCCTGCTCCTCGTAAGTGTGCGCCGAGCGGGGCGGCGGGGCGCGGTGGGGCAGGGCTGCTCGGCAGCGGGACCAGCCCCGGCCGGGACGCGGGGACGGGCGACAAGCGCTGCCCGGGCGCTGATCGCCGCCCGCCGCCACGGGCTTCTGAGCGAGACTGCAGCTCATTCGTGTAAGTGATGTTTGAAAGGGGACCCCCTTTCCACACACACGGTTCCAAGTTCAGACACTTCATGATTCTACAGCCACTTCTGAGAGTGAGGCGTGAAGGGAATTGGGTGTTGTGGAAACGCGGGCGGAGGAAAAGGGGGATGAATGCAGGTAGCTGTCAGGGACACCGGGTCGTGTGCTAAGGGGGGTGGACCCAGGGGCAGCTGTCCCTGGCCTCGGTCCGTCCTGTGCGGAGATGCCGGCGGGGCAGGCTGAGCGTCCTCACCTCCAGCACGGTGAGACCGGCACCTGCCCGGGCTGAAATCACCGTGATGGGAGTGGACTGGCACTGCGCCTCGGGGGATCCCTAACACGCCGATCTGGTAAAGCAGCAGTGGAGTTTGGACCACTCTGACAGTGACCCAGGAAAAGCTAGAGGAATAGTCCAAGCCTGCCGGCATGGTGTGCAGCGTTTACTGGAAGCAGTGGGGCAGGGCCTTCCCGTCTTCCCTGAATCGTCCCCTGTGCACAGTGTGTGTCCCTGCAGCTTCAGAGCTTCGGTCTCGTGTCTCACTCTCATTGGTAAAGTTACCTTCGCCAACACCCATTTTGAAGGGCTGCTGTCAGCAGGTAAGGGAGTGTGTCACTGCCCAGCACAGGGGTCTCTACTGGTACAGGTGCATTTGGCCAAAGAGCTGTAGTGGCAGCAAGCTCCAGGGCAAACCTAGGGACACACGGATGCTCTGGCTCAGCCTGTGCTCGGGTAGAGCTGACCTGAGGCTCTGCTTCCAGGGGTGGGTTAGTGGGGATGAGGCAGGTGACAGTGAGCCCTGCTGCACAGCAGAGCCGCCACCTGCCTGGAAATGTGGATACAGTATACATTGCTTCCCCAGCTCTAATTCTCACCTGTTTCAGAGACAATTCAATGGAGATGACATTCAAAGTCTCTTCACAGTGTGGTTACATTGGTAGTGAACACAGTTTGTGCTTTGTCAGGTTAAAATCAAGTCTTAATGTACAAAACACTCAAATTCTGATCTGATTTACTATATAACAGCTAGTAAACTATTTAAAGGGTTTCAGAGAGTTCTATCCATGCTCCTGCACAAATCACCAGAGCATAGTTAAATACAAAGGAGAATTTTCATCTGCTGACAGAACTGTGTGCTATCTGTTCCTCCAGAAGCAGCAAACTACTGGCAGAAACATCAGTCTGGCTCACTGTGTTGGAACTATCCAAAATATACATTAAGATTAAAAGCACTTTTATCACACTGCTCCCAGAGAATATATTGTTTATATTATTATTTTCCAATTGTTTCCATATTTCAGTACCCCTTAGAAAGACCATAACACTCCTAACATACTTTCTATTTTTAAAAAATAATTTTTGTGTAGGCTTTCTTCTTTTCTGTTTTTTTTTTTTTAACTTGGCATGTTGTTCCGCTACTTATAAATCAGTAAACCTGGTCAGAGTTTGGCATATTGTTAAACCAGAACATGAAAGCAGTTTCTTGAATGAGACCTCAATTTTGCAAGGAGCTCTATGCTGCACTAAAGTTGCAGGGATAGTCGTGCAAAAATAGCAATGGTCAGCCTTAAAACTACATACTACTCAGAGACACTCTAAGGGAACAGACCATCTGAAGAGAGTTAAGTGCTATGTACGTATTTTATCTGTAATATTTTTATCTGATAACACTAGAGAGCAGACAATTTTCTGAAAATTCAGAAGACACCTTTGAAAACAGGACTCCTACATTATTGTGCTGGTCCTTCTTTCTCATTTAACGGGAAACTAATATACACACTTATATGTACATGCATAAACAGCCATAAAATGATGGGATGACCCAAGATTCAAGTGAAAAGTATAAAGGCCCCAATTAGGGAACATGTCTGTGCATGTTTCCACAGCTAACTGCCTTTATCTTTGCAGTAACTCACTGAACAAAGACAAAGTCACAATAAGAAAACCATATTGTTTACGGAAGGGAAAGGGGAAGAGTTGCTAAATTTCTGTACTTTCCAGCTCCTTTTCATCCTTTGCCACAACATCAAAGTGCGGTGAGAGCTGTTAACATCACTTAAACTCTCCCCAACTGTATTTACTAGATGTTCAATAGTACAGTCCTCCTGAAAAACAAAATTAAAAAACAATCCCCAACAAAATAACCAATCATCCAATACCCAATGTGTTTGCTGTAATTTGCATCTGACTCAGTTGAGATGTGAAATAGGAATGGACTGAATTTGGACAGTGACTACTTTAGGAAGCTGGACAGTAGCTGAGGCTTCTTGCTTTCACAGGCACTGAACACGTGCATCTTCCTTGAAATTTAAGAAGCTAGGATGCTTCTAGTTGTGGGGAAATACCAACTCCCATTGCTGGGCTCCAGAAAATGGGTCTGGATTCTTTTTGTCCTTCTCATAAAAGATTTTAGAATGTGAAATACTATTTTTAGACGTTATTAAAAGTCTGTGAGTGACATTATTCTTTGAAAAAGCCATCCTGACAGAATTAATAGAAGGGAGATTAATTACAGAGAAAGGTGTATTAAAATGGAGCTAACTCTAGCAACCCAACTTCCACTAGGCAAAAAAAGCAAGAAAAATCCCCCCTCCTCCATTTTTAACACTTAAAAAGCCCCTGATGAGCTCATGCACTTTGCTCCATGTAACAAATGTGGAGTGGAAAAAAAAGGCCACCAAGTTCTGAAGACATCAGCCTTCTCATTCATCAGCATCTATGGATTAGAAATGGGAAAAGTGGTTTCCTAAAAATAAAATGTGTTATGAAGAAAACAGGAGAAAGCAGAGAAAATTGTTTTCTCAGGGTTAACATTGTAAAGTTTTAAAAAGTCCTGTATGCAAATTATACATTCACACACTTTGAAAGATGAGATTACATGCCTATAAGCTCTGTCTGCAGAAGCTTTTCAGTTGAAGTAGGTTGACATCTTAAGAAGAATACTCTGATGAAAGAAAGACTTGGGGGCCTGAAAATCCCAAAATGACATGAATATTCAAAGAAACTCAAGTTCTTGTCACTCTGCCCTTGGAATGCAGATGAAAACAGGCTTATAAATCTCCTTATAGAAGTCTCCAATACCTGTTGGTGAAAGCCTTTTGGAGGACTCAGTTACAATGAAGGAGTGGGAGCAGATAGAAAACTCTCTTTATTGCCTAGGCAATGCAAATGGAGACAAACCAGAAAATTTGGGCTCGTGTGGTAATTTTTATGGATTCTTCTAAGGTTAGATGTCCCTGGCTGATTGATCTTCTTCTCACTGACTGCTTAGTTCAATCTAAGTCTTCACTTTAGATAAGAAAACTACTTTTTTTTTTTTTTTTTTTAGGTTAAGATGAGAGAGTTAAAAGACAGCCTCTGTGAGTCATTTTAGGCCGAGAACATACAGCTGTTGCTTGAATGTACAGTTCATAAAAAAGCACCTATCATCCCTGCCTGTATAAAAGTCCCTAAAGTGCTCCCTTTCTGATATTAGTGTTACTGCTCAGTGACAACAAAAAAAGCAACTAAGGTGTGTACAGGAAGCTAAATGACTATTGGCTCCTTTTTTTTTATTATTTTTAGAAGATACACCAAAATTTTTATATAGCAAATAGCTTGCCGCTAAGTGGGTGCAGGTCCAGGAGGAGAAAAAAAGTTTGAAAAACTTAGGGTGTTGCTTTGAAAAAAAATCTCCACGGTTTTATCAGTATTCCTTCTACAGGAAGGTATTGTAAGACATCTCTGTGAGCAGAACCAATGTAGGTGTTTGGTGCTGTTTAAGTGTCAGATTCTGAGAAGTGACCACCTCAGTTCTTGTAAGTGCACCAGGAAGTTCATGTCCGTGAGCAGGAGCAGAGGGCTTCCATCTAAAAGTGTTATGATTCTGGAGCCCCTCACTGTACCAGCATAGCTCACTTGTATAAAAGCATAAACAAGAGGCAGAGAAGTTTGTTTGTGTGAGAGAAGATGTGTCTCTGTACACGCCGTGTTTGCAGGTATTTGGTAAACACACCAAAAAATCAACTAAGTTTTACTGATACTAGTAATTTAGAAAGATGTTTCCTTCTTTCATTATATCTAATTTTCTGCATGACTCTGGATATTTTCTTCACACTGCTTTAAGGAAAGCCAAACCAGATTGGTCGTACTTCCTTGCAACATTTTAGTAATTATTTTTTAATTGGACTTTCTAACCCAGTATTTAGTAAGACAACTCTCCCAGCCAAAAGGAAAACAAATCACACTAGTCTGACAACCATTTGAAAGCTTATCTTAAGGCATTACATTGACTTTAACCTTTTAACATCATTACTCTGGGATTCAAAGAAGAGTTCCCTGAAAGCTTTGACAGCAAAGGAAGAAAGAGCATTGATCAGAGGAAGTGATGGGCTGAGCACTCATACCCACAGTTCCTCAAGTGCTAAACTGCTCTTTTAGCTGCTTAAGCTTTTCCTCCAGGTGCAAAGAAAAGTCTTCCTAATTTCAGCCTAGTAATTAATATTACATACATTTTAAAACAGATGGCTGCTAAGGAAGTAAAATGCTTTCCACCTTCCCATCTCTGAATAGACTAGAGGGTCAAAAGAAGTGGCTACTTGTAGAAGTCGGCAGACAATGGTCATATTGGTTGCATCAATTAATTAGCAACAGATAACACTTCCCTTGCTTTAAAGCCCAGTTTGATATCCAAATCCGTTTTTCATAAAGAGTTAACATAAAGAGTTTTCTGCATCTAACTAAAGTTACGGTCAGCATCCCAGCAGTACCTAGCTCCATTATATAGATATCTCATATTTAGTGCATTCAGAGTGTATACAGAATTCCCCAGAAACTATTGTTAAGAGGAAGGCAAACTATAGCAGATTTATCCTTTTCATTTTTTCCACGTTACTCCAAAAAATAAAAAAAAAGAAAAGAAAAAAAAAAAAAGGAATGGTTTGGCTGCTGGTCCACAATACTTTATTATTGTCATGAAAAGAGTCAAGGCGGCAACCACTAGTAAAGCTCCCATTGACTAGTAACAGAAAACAAAACAAAACAGAAAACCCCCCAAAACAAACAAAATAAAAACAAACAAAACCCCTCAAGTACTGTGCAATTTAACTTGATAGTGCATTCAAAGAAATTCTGAGAAATGGATCAGTTGTAAATTAATTTGAAAGGAGAGTGCCTGTAGTGGTAGGATTCACAGCTTTAAGTCTAATATGTGTTCTCATTGTCCATTAAATCTTCTAAAGTAATGAACAATTTTAATGAGCAGGTGAGTATCAATATGCTCAGCTATAGAGTAACACTACTGAGCAACTCCTAGTATTAAAACACACCTACAGTCCTTGACAGTTTTTTGTCTAATTTGCTGTTCTTCTTTCCTAGGTGGCTGTCTTAATTATTGAAGCACAGTGCAAAAATTATACTGAAGCTCTAACACACGTAGTGTACAATGGGAGGATCATTGCCAGGAGGGAAATTAAGTGTAAACAGGATGAATATGATTTAGATGGTCAGTGTTGTAAGAAATGTAAAACTGGTGAGTATCATTGTAAGACTGTGTTGAGAACTCATTAATAGAGGAAACCACAGCATGCATAATTGCTAGGTGCTGCAATAAGTGGCATGAGGTGGTTTCCTAGATCCAGTGCTTCATTCTAGCTGTATCTTTTTTTGTTACAGGACACCAGCCACTTCAAAAGTATTTCTTGATTATATAACTTCTCACTACAGATAGTAGTTCTCACCTAACATGCTTGTTACAAAAGAGGTTAGAAAAGTGAAAACCCATGCTTTTGCCTTCAAGATTCCATATATTTATGGGTGTTCCAATTTTGGATGTATAGTTTTGTTTGGTGTGTACTCCTTCAGTCTTAAATTGAATGAAAAGGAGGGAATAAACAGATCTTATGAATACTACATTCCTGAAGTGCATATACATATGTATAAAAAATATAGATTCCATATTTGGAATCAAAAAGTATTAGGGATTAAAAATAAAATTCTGATGCAAGTCTTAGAGCTGGTGGCTTCTGTCCAAATTCTTGTTTTTCTTTCTCTACAGGTTTTGTTAAAAATGCCAGTATCGCCTGCCCAACAGATATTAGCAAACACTGTGTTGCATGTAAAAGTGGAAAAGAGTTCATAAATTACCCCAATGACCTGAACAAGTGTAAGAGATGCTCTTCGTGCGACAGTGTATTTGGTATGTCTGTAGAAATGGCAACTAGTAATGACTCTTCTTTGATACAGGATTTCACCAAAACGGTGGGTAGCATGCAGATGAGGGGACTGAGTCCACTTTTGCATATGACACCAAGTTGCTGGAAGGTAAGAGGGCTCTGCAGAGGGACCTGGACAGGCTGGATAGATGGGCCAAATCCAACGGTATAGGGTTCAACAAGGCCAAGTGCCAAGTCCTGAACTTTGGCCACAATAAACCCCTGCAGCACTACAGGTTGGGGACAGAGTGGCTGGAGAGCAGCCAGGCAGAAAGTGACCTGGGGGTTCTGGCTGTCAGGAAATTGAACATGAGCCAGCAGTGTGTCCAGTGGGCCAAAAAGGCCGATGGCATCCTAGCCTGTGTCAGGAATAGTGTGGCCAGCAAGACCAGGGAAGTGATCCTTTCCCTGTACATGGCACTGGTGAGGCCACACCTTGAGTACTGTGTCCAGTTCTGAGCCACTCAATTTAGGAAGAACATTGAAGTGCTGGAGCATGTCCAGACAAGGGCAATGGAACTGGTGAAGGGTCTGGAGCATAAGTCCTATGAGGAGCAGCTGAGGGAGCTGAGATTGTTTAGCCTGGAGACAAGGAGGCTCAGGGGTGACCTTATCACTTCTACAACTATGTGAAAGGAGGTTGTGACCATGTGGGGGTTGGTCTCTTCTCCCAGGCAACCAGCAGTAGGACAAGAGGGCACAGTCTTAAGCTGTGCCAGGTCATATGTAGGTTAGACACTAGGAAGCCAAGTTCTTTACAAAAAGAGATTTTGGGTATTGGAATGGGCTCCCCAGGGAGGTGGTAGAGTCATTGGAGGTATTTAAGAAGAGACTGGATGTGGCACTCAGTGCCACAGTCTCATAGACAAGGCCTAAGGTTGGACTTAATAATCTCAGAGGTCTTTTTCAAAGTAGTTGATTCTGTGTGATTCTGTGATTCATTGTTAGGATCATTCATGTTTGCTGTTTTCATTAGTTGCTTCAGCACTGGTCTCACAGTAGAGTTTCATCAAATTTTGAAAGAGAACATGGTTTCCCATCATAGCAGGGCACTGAATGTAGTAGTTCAAAAATGTGTTCTATTTTTATATGCCTAAGAAAATAGCTTTCATAGTAGGTAGAAACTTAGAGTAATTTTTAGTGCAGAAATATTTTTTCGTAGATGGACATGGCATCATCATATACAGTGAGAATAACACAAAATTAATTTGTTTTGATACTTAACAGAATACTTAACAAGAATATGTTAGCCTAAAAGAGAGAATGGAATTCCTCATCATCGGAGGTCCTCAAGATAAAACTTGTCTGTCACAGAGAGTAAAGAACCTACCTTCAAAATTAAGTTGGGAGATGGGCTATGTATTTTTCTGAGTTTCGTTCTGACTTTATGCTTCTGAATGGGAAAAAGAAATTGGGATTTGGCAGTGCCGAATGAGTCCTCTTCTGTCAAGAACTTTATCGTGTGATCAGTTCTCTGAGCTCTCGGCCAGCAGAGGTCTCTGCTAGCTCCATATTCCCAGCGCTCCGGCAGCTGGGCTCCTTATAAAAGCTGTGGATGTGTATTCTAGAGTTAAGTCTCAGCAGTGCCAGCAATGGTAGAGCTAACAGCACCTAAGTCTGTGGACAAGAACTTGTGAGGAGAAGCCTGCTTTTTCACACTAATACACTTTGAGTAATTTATTTTAGGTTTGGAGGTTGCAAAGAACTGTACCCCAGAAGAGGACACAGAATGCACCTGTGTAAAGAACCATTTTTGCAACATTTCTTCTGTACCATGTGGGCATTGCAATCCATGTACCAAGTAAGTTTATGCCTTCATCACTACATATGAAATTGTTAATATTGTATGTTATCACACTTTTTTCCAGCTAGTTTCAAGACAGAGGCAAAGGTAACCTATAACTTAAGGGAAAACATACTAGTTTTCCTTTGCACATGAGATGACTTTGTTCAGTCAGTTCAATTTGCATCCATGGAGGCTTTCTAAAGACATGCAGAAAAACTTATATATCCACTGAGTCTGCATGTACTTTTCAAAAACTGTAATAAAGTATCTGAGCTTTCCTGTTGTCTTTGTGTCTCTAACACCTCTCCATGTTATTTTCATATCTATTAAGTTCTAAACTCCAAGATTTTGATATCTGAAATGTTTTGCTGATAAAAAGCACTAGAAGATTTTGATTTGGCCTTTGACACTTTATAAAGAGAGAAAAAAAAAAATCCCTTAATAGTTTTTATTTGTGCTTTCTGCAGATGTGAAAGTGGCATAATTGAAAAACAATGTACTTCGACTTCAGACACTGTGTGTGGAATAAAAGGTACCATCTTAAAATCAAGTAAAGTCTAGCATCTGCTGTATTTTGACAGACTATTGCACTTGTAGTTTCTACACACTGTTGTGTAGTGAATCGTGACAGCTAAGCATATGACAGCTACCATGCCCTGTACTGACGTGCAGAGTATGATTTTCCCTTAATCACAGTGCAGATGTAGAAGCTATTAATCCTTTTCAGGGGCAACTCATAATAGGTGTGTCTTTAACTAAGAGGCAGCTTTTGCCATTAGAAAACAACAGGAAGGCTTTTAAAATCTGATGCAGGCTTGTTTAAAATTTAGAGTGTGTTGCTGTATTGCATTTCTTAGACTGACTTTCATGTAAATTTTCCAATGTTCCAACAGAAACAGGAATGCCGTCGTGGGCCATTGCTTTGCTAGCTGTGCTAGTACTAGCAATAGCTGGAGCAATACTCTGGTGTAAGTCATTCCCTATTTCTTATTCCTCGCATACTCTCAGTAAGGTATCCAGCTGCCTAGTCAGATGTAATTTTATATTCTTGGAGTCTAAAGGAGAGGTACACTGTCCTGGATTTTAAAAACACCTTTTTTTTGTTTCAGGGATGAGAAAACAGAAGAGTCTTAAAACCAAAGAGAATCCAAGTGAAGTAGTCTCTAAAGCAGAGCCTTCTTATGTAAGTATTTTTGTTTAGATCACAAAAAACTGAGCTTTATGCAAGGAACTCTGTTCCATTTCAATTACATTGGGACTCCCAAGCATGTGTGTGCCTCTCTTCTGTAGTGTTAAAGAAGTAAATTTCACCATGAGGACTCTTTTGGGAGAAGTAAGAGAAACCCTTTATTATTTCTCCAAGATTTGTTGGCATGCTTCCTAAGTTACATGATCAAGATCAAAACTTCATAAATCATCAGGTCTCCACTGACCCAGGGTATCTGTCCCCATGCATAATTTTCGGCAATAGCAGTCGTGAGGTGATTCCCCAAGTTTACCCAAGTCAAAAGAGGTCAGTCTGTCTGATCTGATGCCCTCAAAAATAAAATGGGTTATCATGAAGAAAACTAAAAGAATATTAAAGAAGTGTCATGAAATGTATTTCTCCCCTTATACAACATTGATGTTTTACAAAATGTGTTTCTATTAATTTCTCTTTTGCTTCTCTTTTCAGGACAACATACCTCTCATAGACACAGGTAAGAGACAAGTAATTTCTCAAAATTCAGGAGAAAAAAAAAAAAAAGAGATACAGAGATGTAAATCCTATACTAAAAAACCCCCAGTATTTTGTGTAGACTTTGCAGCTGTCCAGACCTGTCATTCTAGCACAACAGTGAACACTTATTAAAGAAATACCAGTTCATGTTGTGCTAAATACCAGTTCATATTGTGCTCATTATGGCATTTAGTGGTATCATGAAAATTTTGCTTCAGGAGGAATTTCCATATAGGAAGCAATTACTCATTGTCTACAGGTGAATTTCAGTTCTGCATGTGGACAGAAACACTAGGAGAAAGCAAGCTGCATTTCTAGAATCACGGATAATTATGATAAGGGAGTAGTCCCACACACAACAGTGGGATCACAGAATCACAAACCTACATTATGTTCAAGGGCAAATCCACAGTAGTAATACTGAATAGGAAAAGAACTAAGCTCCCAGACTGTATCACAGCAAAAGACCTGCCCTGTTCTAGGACCAATCCCAACACTATTTTGAGAAAAACAGGTACATGAGGGATGACCTGACTTCAGTGTTAGAGAAGGATAGAATAGGTTGCAGAGGCAACTGATATTCTAAGTGGTATAAAGCAATATGGATGCAACCCTAAATCTTTGAAATACAGAGCATTTGGTAGGAACATGTAAAGGCAAACCTGCAATGTATTGTAAAAAATTACATATAAAATGTACTGAATCATGAATACTTGAAACTTAATCTGGTTTGGATAGGAGAAGTATCAACTCTGAGTGCAGTAAGATGTAAGTGCCAAGTGCATTAATTTTGTTTTATGCTCCTAGATGTTGACCTGAGCAGCCATATTGCTGGTATTGTGGAGGAGATGACATTCCAACAAGTCTTGGCATTTGTTCGTCATCACGGTATACAAGAACCTACTATAGATCAGATTACTCGGGATTGTCCTGGTGATACATCTGAACAGAAGATTAGGCTGTTTCGAACCTGGTATCAACATCATGGAATAAAAGAAGCCTATGGAACCCTAATAAGCAGTCTGAGACAGTTAAAAATGTGTGCTGCAGCTGATAAAATTGACGAAAAACTGAGGGCAGCTGTTTCCAGCTGTCAGGAAGGGAGACAGTCTTATAATGGTGACACTGAGCAAATCTAAACCTGCACTCAGGAAGGCTGAAACTTACAGCGATAGTGCTGAGCTAAGTAAAAACTATTCTGGTAGTTTGGAAGAGACAACAGAGAGTCATTTGAAAACTATTTCTGATTGAATTAGTATTTTTCTAATAATATAAGTAGCAAAGCTTTAAAATGACATTTTCATTGGCAGTTCTGATTGACTCAAAGTTACTATGGGAACAAGTAATAATTACAATTTTTGTAGCAATATCTTTCCTTTTAAGAAAGTTCTAGCTTTTTTTTTGTTGATGAGAACTGGAAGAAGTTTTATAATTGGTTCACTTAAAGTTATAAGACTGCAACTATAGGATTCACTACAAGAAGAAAAAAGTAGCCATTATTTGGAAAAAAGTTATTAAGTGTATGGTCCTGTATTATTTAATGTAATGTTTTGCTTACATTGAAACTGCAGGATGTTGCATTTTTCAAAGTGAGAACTCTGGTGTTACAAGACTACAAAGCATATCAGAAAGAATACCTGAAAAAAACAACCAACCTATTATATACCTGATTAATTTGGAATGTGTTGCTGTGTAGATTCAACTGTGTTGCAAATGGGATTTCTACCTTGTATAAAAGCACCTCTGTTTGTGTGTTGTATATATGTGCATATATGTGAGCAAGTTTTCTATACAAAATCTCCCATTTCTAAATAAAAGCTATTATTTATGTTGTTCTTGGCAATGTTTGTAAGCCTCTTCTAATGTTAAAACCCTTCAAAGAAATAGGAGCTGAAGCAGCACAACAGAACCATGATTTTTGAAAGGTAACCTGCAGAAGGTATGAAGCTTTTCTAATGCAGAATCTGATATAATGAAAATATCTTTGTCACAAAAAAAAATATGCATAACTTTTGTTTTTCTTATCATGCAACATAAAGATGTCATGTTTAGGTTTTCTTTTACTTAGGTTAGTGAATCACAAGAAAGGATATTCCTCTAATAAAAAATCCACCTCAAGTGTCTTCCATCCCAAAGCACAGAAGACTCGGCTCCTAAATTCAAATAACCAGTATAGTGCTGGCAGCTTTGCTGTGAGGCCTTTCTCTCTCACACACCCATTTTGCAAAGTCTCACAAAATCTTTCAACAGAAGAGGAGACCCTGCTGGAAAGGTTTGATTTTTCCAGGTCACACGGTATGAAAGATGACTTTCTTTGGGTCTGCCATCAGTTACCTAGAGAAAATCTCCAGCCAGTATCAAGACTCAGCCAAAACAAGCGAACACCTGCCTGGGCTTGGCAACCCGTGTACAGGTGTGTGGGGTAGGGTCCCATGGCTGCTACCTGGCCCCAGGGCATGCAAAGGGCAGGGCAGGACTGGCTGCAGGGTGCCAGGGGCTGGCAGTCAACCCCTGGCAATGCTGGGTGCCCACATCCATGTGGAGTTCCTCCAAAAAGCCACATTTCTGCAAGTGAGATACCTGGGAAGGCACTACATGGCCCTTGAGAACAGCAAGATACTGTATATGGCATCAAGTAGGAACCTGAAAAGAAAGGTAAGACTTAGCTTAGCTTTAAACTCTTCAAATGTTTCATAGACTTCACCCATCGGAGGTCTGAAGGACACAGACCCAGTTTGGTTGTATGGCTCTCAAGCACCACACTTAGCACTCAGAAAAAACTTCCACCACACTTTAGAGCCTTTTGCCGCTAATCTCTCTGCATTTTCTAAGTGTCTAACCCATCAGCTTGCCACTACTATATTGCCAAAATCCCCAAACTATGCTGCTTTTCAAAGGAAAACCTTCAGACTGCTGCAGTCAGATAGTTTAGTGGCCATGCACCAAGCCCACCCAGGGATTAAGACTTAGCATTGTATAAATGACTTGTGTCTGTGCTATCTGTGCACAGGTCTGACATGCTGTGACAATGTCTTCCTCCTTGCCATGTGTTGTTCAGGATTCACATACACAGGAGAATAAAATATCTGCCTTTCAGGAAAGCAGTGCAGCAGTGGTGTCAGCTGTGCCATCTTTGCCAGGATGCAACTTTGTAGAAGCACATGGGGGAAGAAGGGAGGGAGGAACGATGAATCTCACAAGCCCTGGTAGACAGGTTGCTCCCTGTACCATGTCCCACCCAGGAAGGCACGAATGTAGCTTAAACCTATGTTGGCAGGTACTTGACTTGAGCTTTGGCTTCTGCCTTTCTCTCTCAAAAAGTGAGGCATCTGGCCAGCAGAAATGAAGGTAGTTCTCTTCTCAGGGTTTCAGTGGGCCAGTTAGCATATCCAATCTATGCTACACAGATCTTAAAATGGAGGCACCAAACTCCATAAACTTGTGACAGTGAAATAAAATGAGAATTTTTTTTCATCACATTGGAATTCCCCAACCTCAGTATAACAAGGATGGTTAAAAAAAAGTCCCTGACAATGAGTCACATTGTCTTTAGGAGATGTTTGCTGAACTCAGACTGCCATTAACTCTGGTGGTTAGCATACATCATAATTTTTTTCCTTAACTGGAACGCTATGCATCAAATAAGAAGATTGATTATATTGTGCAGTTTGTTTTCCAAAGGAGTGCATGCTGTCTACACTGCAGTCGGCAGTGCAGGGTACAACCTCATCAAGTTTGAAGTACCTGGACCAGAGACTGAAAGTGATTTAGTTCTGCTGACCTGCAGTAACACACACAGCTTTCCACTGCCTCCTGTTTCTGACATGTTTCAAACTAGGGCTGCACAGATTAAAAAAAAACAAACAAACAAACAAAAAACCAAACAAAAAAAAACCAAAACAAGTCTCTCCTGTTTTATCGAAATCCAGCATCAGAAAAGCAAGTGAAAATTGAAACAGAAACTTCCCTGGGGAATGACTTGTCACATTTTGAAAAGTAGATTACAAAGGAGGAGCTCCCTCTTCAGGAAGCCAAGACTTTATGAAACAATTGCATTTGTTATTTAAATAGTAAAACCAAAACATTTGTTATTTAAAAATAACTATAACAGAGTAACAGGAACATAAAAATAAAAGGCCAGAGATTATCTTACTTCAGTTCCCTGCCAAATGAAAGTGACCAACCGTGTGAGGCGTCTGTTCAGAAATTCCACGGGCTGTTTTGCTGTGTATACCCACGCCAGCTGCTCACCCACACTGCAAACTGTAGAATAGTTCCTGCTGCCATGCAAGCAAACCAAACACCTGTGAGATGACAGAAAAAAGATCAATATTACAGTGTGGCACCAGAAGAACACGGAAATGATTAAAGACAGCTCAAGTATGTACGATTGCCACAATATGAAATAAATTATTTTCAAAGTTATTCTGCAAGCTGCCAGCTCTTGAAAAGACACGTCTGAAAAATGAAGTGCTGAGTACAAAGAGTGTGAAACGTTTCTGCACAGATAACGTGACAAGCAAATTAAAGTGTGAGAGAACTGTAAGGCTTATTTCCTATATGGAGGAGAGGAAAGGAAAACAATACCAAAAAACTCATGAGAATAATAAAATTGTGTTGGAAAAGTTTTCGTGTTTTGAGGGAAGATACCACCTCAAAACTCACAGCCCTGTCTTGCTGTTTGTCAATACTTTGATTCTGGACTTGAAAGGGAAGCTTGCATTCCTGCCATCCCACTGCTAGCAAGAACAAAAATACCCACCATGTGTATCTAGCCTCTAGTGCAGAGCTGTGGTTGAGAATTATGAGGGATGTGGGAACAATCACAAAACAACATACAGTAAGTGTTTTCTGAATAGCTTTTTGGTGGTTTTCATTCAAATTCTTTTCCAAACTGAAAGTTAGGCTTTAAAGGTTTTTAGTGTGCTATAAAGCCCTTTACTATCACTTTACACAGAGGTCTCTTGCTCCCCCAATAAAACCAGCAACTCTGACAAAGTGCTATTTATTTTCAACCTAGTGGGGAATCAGCAAAATATGTCTGTGATTGAAGGAAGGTCCTGAACAAATACAGGAAAGGAGTTAATGACAGAAAGTAATGGCAGGAGGAAGCCAAAGATGCAGTCCTTGGAGGGACAGCACTGAACATCCCACACCTCAGGAGCAGGCAGGACACAGAGGTCACTGACCCTGCCTCCCATACATCTTCCCACAGTGGTGTCCATGCAACCGGCTGTCTACAGGAGAGGATAAATCTACCTCTGTGTGGGTCATTGGGATATAAACACGAACTGGTGAGACAGAAGTACCCAGTTTCATTTCCTGCTTATTTATCCTACAGTCAGTAACAGCATTAATACATTCTCTAGATTATCAGTATCTCTTTCTTGGTATTTTTCTGGTCCTTCCTTCATACTACATGAAGATCCCTCTCCAGACATACCTCTGGGATGGCTGAAGCTGCAGGAAACGCTCCTCGAATCGCTGTGATGCACAGTGAGGCCCCTGGCATGCCAGTCTCCATCCCTGCTGGGGCTGGCTGTGCCTTGGCACCTCTGCTCTGCTGGGTGGGGACTGCGACTGTCACTGCAGTTCATGGGAAGGATGACCACGATCTGGGCTATCTCGAAGGGTCTTGAGGTTCAAGGTCTGTCTCTAAGACATGAGGACAACACTTTGGAGGTGCAGGGGGCCAGCTAAATTTATACCAGAGAATGTCCTATCATTTATCCAAGAATGGATAGCGGTCACTAAATAATTCAGTATTTTTAAAACTCCGAAGCAAATTTCTTCAGACTTAAATTCCTTGAAACTTGTCTGAACCTTACCCCACGCTGGGTGGTGGTGGTGGGTGTTTTTCGGGAGCAGGGAGCAGCAGGCAGAGCTCACTAAGCGCTGCAGGCTGCCTTTGCCTGTCGCCGCTGGCAGGTGGCAGCCTGTCCCCGCGCAGTCCCGCGGTGTCCCCTCCTGCCGTCCTCGGGCGCTCCCCAGGCTGGCTCAACAAGGACGGACCGCCTGTGAGAGCTCCCTCCCCCAGCTCCTTCCCAGGCCCTCGGGCTGGCTGGCTCTCGGGGGATGGATTATTCTCACGGGGAAACGAGCTCGCACACGAAGAGAGCCGCAGACTGGCTTGACAAGCCTTGCTCTGGCAGAGCTGAGTCTGTCGTCGTGCTGAGCCAGCGCCAGCTCTAATTTTACTTGCTATCCCTCAAGTCATGTTCCACAAGACTTAAAACGACACCTACAAGCTGTGTTCCAGCTTTTGTAACACTTCTCAGACTTGAGGATGAGCATAGCCTGACTCCCTTCAACTAGTCCTAGGATTAGGCGTCTCAAGAAAGTCCCACACTGCAGTGCCAAACTCCACTGCAGCACAGCCCATCACTTGGCATCACTAGTTTTAAATCGAATACCACATGGAAAAACTGTGTCATAACAACACATCTGGGCTGCAAACTGAACTCTCTGAAATCTGGAATTGGCCCTGTGACTTAAGTACATGCAACAGTACCTGTGCCAACATGAACATACATTGCAGTAAAGTCTTAATAAGTATTCGCAAAATCCCTAAATCAGTTGAGACGAAGACATTGATTTTGATTCTTACTTCTGCAACTGCCAAAATACAGATCAAAGGTAGGTGTTAACAGTGTCTGTGAAAGTCCAGGAAAGATAGGATGGCTGTCCTGAAATTTACTATCTGAAGGGTAGTCTTTGTGTCACCATAATCAAGTGAAAAAGCAACTGGAGAAGCGGGGGGAGGAGAAGGGGTGGGTGCTAGCAGCTTAGAGGCTTCCTGGAGGAACTGGTTTATGAATAATACCCTTAATTGCTACAACATGCTATTGTCAGTGATCTTGTCTTCTTTCTCTTTCAGGCTCATAAGTCAGCCTATCATTTTAAATAACTACACATTAAATGCAGATTTGACTTCTGTTTTAGCTACAGAAATGTTGGGAATAGCCACCTCAGGAAGTTTATTGCCAAGATTTTTTTCAGTCTTAGAAAATCTATGACTGTTGCTCCCATCAGAAAAATTGGAATAACTCTGAGTGCTTGAAAATATATGATCCTGTACCATGAGACATCAGAGGCTGCAAAGTACGCTAGGTATTGTGGGGGTTTTTGTTAGCTCTATTTACATATCTTTAGCAAACAGCAAATTGGCAACTGGCAGTGCAAGGTACACAGCTCCTTTACTGAGATCTCTCTCCTGAGAAAGCACCTTATTGTAGGAGCTTTATTCAGATCTCCCTACAGCACTCAAAAGCCGTTCTCTGATATCAGACACTGGTATAGGGAACATCCAAAGAGCAACCCGTAAAGATGCTGTAAGAAAAGCAATGAGCAATGTTCCATGTTGAAACCTAAGCATAATGATAGGTTACATGGACAGGTACTCATAGGCACCTTTAGGGAGCCCAGGGGAAGCGGTTTGGTAAACACTAAAAGGTGCTTCCAAGGATTCCTGAGCTGTGGTACCACTGCAAAGTACTTGGGGCCCAATGCCTATGAACTGCAGGACAGTTACATTTACCTAGTGACCCAGGGAGTAAACACTGTAGGGAACAGCAACAAGATGCATAGAAAATTCATGGGGTTATATGTCCTGGTATCATTGCTTGCCTCTAAAGCTGGAAGACTCTATCAACCTGCTGTAAGTGCAACTTTTTAAGCTGTCTTTTTATTTGTAAATGAAAACAGATGAGTAAATCCATGAGCTGGAATTT
The DNA here is from genome assembly GCA_013396755.1 of Sclerurus mexicanus. Lineage (NCBI taxonomy): Eukaryota > Metazoa > Chordata > Aves > Passeriformes > Furnariidae > Sclerurus > Sclerurus mexicanus. Next base: position 709,735 of record VWZF01003190.1, read on the forward strand.
GGGAGCTTGGCACAAGATAAAACATCTGTTCTGTGCAAGGGCTGGAGTCAAGTCTTTCAGAGACCAGCTTCCTTCTCCCTCCTCCAAATGCATTTCTACATACGTCACAATAAAAATGCAGAGATCTACCAGGAAATGCAGTTTTTAACATCCCCTAACTCATCGAAGTATAAACCAACTACCAACAGAACATGCAAAGGCATTTCTCAAAAAGAAATACTGTTTTCCTACTTTCTTCTCTCAGCTGTGGACCTATTTCAAAGAAGATAGTCACGTATTAACTTTTTTCTAAAACAGAGGAAATTATTCTTCCAAATGTACCTGAAAATATTGTTGTTCAAATTAAATCAATGCATTATGTTTGGACAGTAGCCAGCTCCATAAAATTTTAGCAAAGCAAGTGTTAGAAGCTGTAAGTAGTTCAAAATGGGACTTCAAGTGAAATTCTACTCTACATGGATTCAAAATAGCTATTAGGTTTAAAGAGGCAAACTATTATCACTAGAAAGCAAGGAAAATTTTTCTTTTCTAGGAAGGATTCCACCTGAGGCTCTAATCAGTCATCAGTTTGTAATCTCTGCTTATAAAATCTGGGCAGACTTACAGACAACCTTAGTATAGATAAGTGTATAGGGGCAACCATGATAGAGTCAGAAAGCAAAGCAGACTTTTAAAATCTAAAAATACTGGAAGAGCCCTCCTGGAGCTAAGGGCATGACTTAAAATGCAATGGCACCCATCTTTTTAGTGTCTTGCTACGCTATCAAACACAGAAATGCAAGTTCCTCCTTCTTCCACTGTAACCTCATAGTAATTGGTGCAGTAGATATTAACAGCGACATGAGCTGTGGCAGAACTTGGCTGGAATAACCCTCTTTGCTCTGGAGCAGAAAATCCCATGCAAGTCTCCCCTCTTCCAGAAGCATAAGACTGTGCTATTTGAGGACATCTCTTTCTCATCAGTCTTGTTGACCCTATTACACTATGTGTACTTAAATATTCAGTGCTGTATAAGTTTGAACTTGATTCTGTTACAGAGTATGCCTAAATGACTAGGTTAGTCACCTTAGTTATCTAGTGGACCACATATCACTCAAAAGGCAGACAAGGAATCATCATTTGTGGACCCAGCAAATCCACAGGGGCTCAGCACTGACAACGTTCACCTGTGGACACTGGCATCTACTGAGATATTAGGTAACTGAATTCTTCCATGGGACTAATTTGGGTTAGACTGCAGGAGTTTGGAAGAATAAATAACATGCTGTGAAGGCAGTACTACACTGTAAAGTTATTTACTTAATCACTCTACACAGTCGTTTCGGATTTTTTTTTTCCTAATAAGGTATCTGGGACTTTCTTCTTTGACACCACAGTACTGTTTATAATATCAAACAGGAAATTAAATCTTCCAGCTAAGGTGAAACCCAGGAATTTTACCGGTTGAACAATGGACTCCAGAGGGAGTTCCTATTTAGATAAGAAAGGGCTGGAAACTCCAGCCACCTTAAAATAGATGAACAAAAGCCCTGCTGCTTTAAAAGCTACTCATTACTTTCCGAGACTCCTAAGACTAGAAAGGACTTTGAAAGGTCATTTATGCCAGTTCTTTGCCCTGCCAGTCCTCTCTCAAACTTTCTAATTAGTCTCCGAAGTGAAAGAGTACTTTTAAATGTATACATTTCTGTGTACATTGCAATCCACAGCTAAACAAGACTGCCTCATGTGGCAGTATGTATGCTTAGGGGTATATAATGTCTAATCCAGGATTCTTTTTGAAAATCTTATTCTCAATTATTTTAATCTAATTCTGCTGTATTCATTATCACTTCAGTAAAGGAAGCATAATTCATGCAGTTAGCGCTTTACTTCCACCTGGCTAAAATATAACACCTGAAATGAATTTCCCTGGCCCCTAACCAGACACATTTTGCAAGTGTGAGGGTATTTTGCACATGAACAAGTTTGCTGTCACAACCAGACCTTGGCCTAGTCTGGCTCTTTTTTCACATATCCTCTAAATAGTGCTCTGTGAGAAGCTCCATGGAACTGGGCTCTGTACAAAATCATTACATATTACAATGTTTTGGATTTCCTTTCCAGGGAAAATGCTGTTTTCATCAGGATGAAATTTGTACTCACCTAGTTATATATATGATCTAAAAGAGCTCTGTGCATCTATTTCCTTTATTCTGCTATCATGCTGAGAAATTCTCTTTCTTGCCTCATCCTTATTGTAAGGGAGCCACAAATATGCAGTTTATTTCTTTAAATGGATGCATTTTTGTGTTACTGTGTCAGGTCTTAAATAGATTTCTTAACTTTTTATGGGGTCATTAAATCACTGGAAGTGTTAGGATTTATCTCTTCAAAACTACAAGAACAAGACTCTAACGTTTTGTGATAACCAGAGTCCTTTAACCCCTGCCCCTTGGTTTCACAGTTTAGCTGCTTTACCCATTTTCTTAATATTTAGTTACAAGTATAGCCGGATCATTACCAGGAAAACTGTCATAACTGTGACCTGTCAAATATTAGTTCTTTCCTAGAATTAGTCCTTAAGATTTAATTTCAACATAACTCTTACACTCTTTGTGTCTGCAGCTCTTTCTGAATCATTGTAGTGGCTTTCTGAATCATTATAATTAATCAACTTCTCCGCTGTTGGGACACTGCAGAAAGTGAAAGAAGGTAACAACTTGCTCCTTTAAGACATAACTCTTGGTGTACCCTACCTTGGTTGCCATCCCCACAGGGCAGCCAACGCTCCACGCTCCACCACACATGATCATGCTGCAGGCAACAGCACAGCAATGGTAGCTGCAGACAATAACAGTAAATGAGACAGAAGAACGAGGGAAATAAATAGAACTAGCTTTAGATTAAAAATTAAAGTTTTCTCTTTAATATCAGTAACATTCTCAACATCTTAGGGAAGAACCCTAAGCACACAAATTCAGGCATTCATTCAGAACAGGTCTTAGGAAGCATGTAGATAGGAACTCCATCAAAAACACTGCTCAGCACCAGAGGAAATCCTTTTTAAAATACCTTATTGCTAAAATAAAAAATTAAGTTAGATAACTGGATATCGGTGATACTAAGTGCATTAAACCAAGCAAGGCAAATAATTACTTTATCCCTAATTCAAAGGCATAACTTTATAATATATAATGGGTTATGAGAACATGTGCAATAATTTAGTTGAAAAAGATAATAAAGAATAGTGCGAAACAGGCATCATGTGCCCTAAATTTTACATATCCCTGTGTTCTGTGTGCCATTCATTACTGCTGGGACTCCTTTCACATCAGGGGCTGTCAACATCATTGGTGTATAGATCACACAACTAAGATCCTACAGATGCGATTATTTTGTGATCCATCACTTCTCTGAAGATGACCAGTTGTCAAATGACAGTGTGAACAAGTCTATTACAAATATAAGTCTGGATTCCAAATAATTTTTGGAACTGGAACCTAGGCAGGGATCTAATTGGCCATTTGGAACTACATCCTTAGACCTGCTACGTGACTTACCAGCTTGGAGGGAAGCTCTGTGATCCAAGCTGGGCACTGGCTCCTTTGGCACTTTTCCCTACACAAGCAGTCAGACTTGCTGCATTCTGATGAAGTGAGAAGAAAAAAAATATGGAAAATGTTTAACAGAAAGCCCATTTGAATGTAAATAAAGTAAACAGCGTGTGCCACAGCAACAGATAAATGTTTGGAAGAACACAGTGCTAGAGGGCTGCCAGCGGTCATATAGCTAAAACACTTCCAGGATCTGGGACATCATTCACAATGTTTACCACAAGCCAAAACACAGGCAGATTCAGCAAACCAGTCAAGCACTAAACATGACCAACATCTAAAAAGTCATTCTGAGGCCTCACAGGTGTGTTGCAGTTTGAGATATGTGTCTGACAGAAGTTCATCTCATCAGCCTCTCTGCACACTCACTAACCTGCCAAAGCTCTACATTTGTAGTGGCATCTGAACATCCAAGTTAAAATACAGAGCTCTACAGGTAAGTGTATTGTAATTGCAGACATATAGATACGTCATATTTTGTTCCTTTACATGCAATTATTTTAGTATTTTAGTGGACATGGTGGTACAGATGTTCAGAATATAAGCAGCAGATGTCAAAATTCTATTTTGTCTTCTAAAAATCTTTTTTTCTTTTTCCATCTGCACATCTGTTACTTTACTTATGCCAGCTAACAAAAAGCTAGGGGCACCTTCAGAATGAAAGCAGCAAAGACAGTGGTGCATCACAGATGCAAACACCTCCACTGGTACCACAACACCAATTTAATGCCTTCCTGCCTCCCCCTGGGATTAGCAGCATTGGTGACAGGCAGGCAGGCAGACAGACAGCAGGTTTCTCTCTGAATATTCAAAATTGCAGTATCATAGAGCAGCTATAGGATAGACTGTAGGAAGACAGGCCAAATAATTAGGAAGAACTGTAAATACATGATAGAAACCCAACTAGTAATCACAGCTGATTGCATACAGGATGCAAGCAGGAACCTGAGATAAAGCAGGAAAGGACCTGGCAAGAAGCCAAGCTGAGAAGAAGACAGATAGAAGACAGGGGAGTCCCAACAGATTCCCAAAAGAGGTCTATATTTTCACAGGAACACAAACTGTTAACCCTTAGAGATTGGAAGTGTTGACTAAACTGAAACAGGAATTTGTGAAGGTGCCACACTACAACCCCACCCCACTTCAGAACCCCAAATTCACTGATGGACATCACCCAACTTTGCCTTAACATCAGAGCCAGACAACAGCAATATGACCTCCAGGAAAGTCTCCTGCAAATCTATACTACCACCTTCCCCCAAGGAGAGTATAACGATTGCCTTGAGCATCATGGTGTTTGGCTCCTTACAGCCAAGTGGCAGATTTTGGGATCTCAAGGCCTTGTTCATCAGTGCACTGGGCAAGTACCCAGAGCAGTACTGTAGCTGCAGATACCATTAGGCTTATTCTGCCATAAAGTGGACTTTTCAGCATCCTAATCATGGCAGCACTGCATGCTCCAGTCTCATTACACTTTAGTATGTCCTAGGGAGGCTCCATGTTGAGTGCCAAGAGGGTGAAGAGGAGTAGTTTCCCTGCCAAGAGAAGTTAGAGACAAGCAGGTCATCTGGAGAGTGAAGTAGGTCCAGGATGAGTACCAGCAGCTTTGAGATGTGGCAGAAAATTGCAGATATTGCTGAAAGCTCTATGTGCTGGTGGTATATGATCCATGGTAATAGGAAGACTGCATGGAAAGAAAGCCATAAGTAAGTAGGTAACTTACTTATGATAAAAAAGTAACTGTAAATTAAAGGAAGAAAATAAGGGATGAGACCAAAAGCACAAAATAAAACAGGTCTTATGGCTGCCTGTATATTCATTTGACATTTTTTCTGCCTTGGCATGACCAATATCAATATAAAGTGCCTTTACCTTTGCTGCAGTTAACACAGCTAAACACAAGCTAATTTTGGACATGTAGCTACAGTCAAAGGAAGTGCTTCCTTGCTTACAGTTGTCACTAAATCAAGCCTAAGCCTATTAGAAGAGTCCCTTGGAAATTAATAGATTGAATTTTTGTCACATTTAGCTGGCTGACATAACTCATTCTACCAGTGTAAGTCGGAGTGGAATTGCAATAGGAGGATGCCTCCTTACCACAGGACTCAGACTAGATCTTCCAGAGAGCTGGTCTGGGAGGCTGCCTGTCACATTGTGCAATGGCTGCTGAAACTTTCAGTTCCATCCATGTGTGGAAAGAATTAAAATAGACAACTGAAGAAGAGCCTGGTTTCGAGATGTGTAGGAAAAAGCCCAAACCAAGGGCTATGGTGTGTTGCATTATGGTAAATCACAGTAAAAGGACTCACTATTATCTAATATACAAGAAGAAAGGAAAAGAAACTATAATACATACAAGTTCGATACTTCATGAGATGTTGATTCAAAATGATTCCAGGACCCACATTTAAATAGAAAGGCATATATTTGGGTTTTGCTATTATTAACTGAATAAATATTAATAAATGTCAATTTCAAAGTTTTGGCATTTTCAAGTTAAAAAAAGGAAAAAATTAAAAGGTATTACTGTTTTTCAGAAAGCTAGACTGTTGCAACTGCTGCAGTCTTACCACTTCAAGTGCAAGATAAAACTTTTGTGGTAAAAACAGTGTGGCAGTGGTTCCACACAGGCTAAATCTACAAAAATCTGGTTTTCTTCCTTCACTGTTGAATGAAGGTGCCAAACTGCAAGAACAGCCACGTATCTTTCTTTCTATCCATCACCTACCTATTCTTAAACCTTGGGCTCTCTTTTCTTGGGTTGTACTTAAATTTCTGTCATGGCCTCTAGCAGCCTCAGTGTGGAGGACAGAAACATAGCAGAATATCTAAACCTTTTTGGTCAGTGCTGTGAATGGGGTCATCAATTCACTTGCACCTTAAAGCCCACAAAGTTGTATGCTGGCCTTATGCCTTGTCTCTAAGGTGCAGTTGTCTAGTCCTCAGTTTCCTTGCCATGCCTCTCTTGGGGTAGTGGGATCAATGGCCCTGTACATCACTATGTAGCACAGCAGTGCCCAGCTGGTTCCCTTGGCCCCTTCCAGTAAGCCATGTATGCAGGTTTCCTTTGTCACACAACTGTACATGGAACAGCAGAGCCTGTTTCTGCAAGAACAGTGGGTCTGCTGCTGTTGCAAAAAACCAGATTTGTTGCACAGACATAGACTAGGTGTGCAATGCACACTGTCAGTGTGATGGTCCTTGATAGCAGGGGAGCTACTGTTCAGGCATGGTGTACCCACTCAGTGAAGTGTGTGCATGCCCGGGGAGGACACCAGCAAGGAACAGGTTGCCACTGCCAGAATATTTCCTGCAAGCTACTGCCAGCCACCTTCTTCCTCAGGAGTCACCTGAGAACACACAGGGACTGAGCCAAAGAATTGTTCTGGCAACAGAAATAGCTTGAACCTGGCCACCTTGAGCTCCTTAGCCCCTCCTGTCTGATATATGCCCTTCTTTTTCTATCTGGGAAAGTACCACGTGCAGTTCAGGATGACAGGCTAAGAGACAGTTCCCAGCTATGTTCCCACAGTCTGCTAATACGTACCTGGGGCAAACAGGAAGAAGAATGTTGGATGCTTTGCCTGGTCTTGAGGGCATCTGCTTCTCACTTGGCAGTGGTGCAATTTTGCCAATGATCCTTTCTGCACAGAAACTTTCCACTGAACATGCAAGACTGCCCCTGGAAGAAGAGGGATTTGATCAGTCTTTCCTTGAGGTTCTTAATTATCTCTCCTCTGTCATAGGTATGTTCTAGGACAGTGACAGGGACAGAAAAGCTGTGGGCTTAGCGGAAGTGTATTTTCTACCAAACCCACAGCTTTTCTGTACTAGTTAGAAGAAGAGATCAGAAGAACTGCCTTTCAGGACACATTGCTTCCAGTGCTTGATTCATCTCATAGCATTCACCTTTACCAAGGGAAATGGCCCACATTTAAAGCACCTTTGTGGAGCATTTTTAAATGTTTGCTGTTCCATTGTGACAGCCTAGTGCACCTCTCTGCTCTCCTCCCCCAGGGAAAGGCAGTGGCTCGCTGTGCCTGGCAAATTTACCATGACATATGTCACAATGCATCTCCCAAAATACACTTCACAAAAAGAGCTTATTCCCAGTACTGTTGTCCAGAGTGAGTTTTCTGGAAAAGAAGCAACAGGATACTTCCACAGTGTCATAACTATCTTGTTTCCTGCCTTTTCAGTGCAGACCTCTTAAGACTGCTTTACTAAATAGGACCAACAAGGCTAAAACTAGTGAGAGGAAACAAACATATAACCAGGATATGTCTGTGAAGCAATGAAGTTTACGGCATCAACTGAAATAAGGACAGAGAAAACATGCTGGAAAGAGAGATGGGAAAAAAATTAGTTGAGTGAACAGCAAAAGAAAATTACTGATTTGTCATGTGTCAGTAGCTAACAGAGATACTGTAGAAACAGATATGCACTACAAGAAGGAGGATCAGCTGTACCCCTTGACTGAGGCAATTCTAGGGTGTGTAGACACCTCTGCCATCCTGACCAAAAGCTCTGAGATGCTGTGTGCTCTCATTTTGCCAACAAGAAGCAGAGAGTTCACCCATTAAGCAGCAGCACCAGACATGTTTATTCTGCTTCCATCATTATTTCATGATAGGGGGATATATGGATCTCAGCCCAAGCGCCTCCATTGCAGATCTGACTCACCAGCCCATCTTCTGCTTCCTTAAAAACATGCAAGAAGGATCTTTTGCCTCTGCCCCTTAAAACCCAAACATCTGGTCAGTCTAACCAGAGCAAGCTCAGTCCTTCCATCTTCCCACTCCACCACTTCTCACTTCCCTTCCGAAACAGCGTTATGTAATTGCCTCTTTGTTCCACTGAGCTGGTGGTACTGGCCCTTCCGCCCCCAGATATTCCACTCGATATGTCCAAAAACAAAAGAGAAGAATATATCTCACACGGAATCAGTGTACGAAAGTCTCATGTGCTGATATCGGCAATAAACTTGGTATGGCATACTGGCTGCAGTTTCCAGGAATATTTACATGGAAGTGGTTTGGTTTTGTCTGGCTGCTTACTTGTCATTTGCTTGCACTATTTGTCTGTTTTCTCCACTCTAGGCTCTCATTCTAAGCAAAGCTTTTATTGCAATGGTGTAGAGATCCTTTTCTGACAGCTATAAAACCACGCACATGCTGCATTCCCTTCCTCTCTAGTCTGGGCTCTCAGAGTCAGATGCAAATCCAAACATTAGCACACTATGGCACACTGTCAACATTACAGGAAGTTTTTATTTTGGCTTGCTTTTGGTTGGTTTGTTTTTGGGGGTTTGGTTTTTTTTTAATTGGCCTTGCATACTGACATTCAAAATCAGGGAACAGTTGCTTTATTTCCTCTCGCCACATGCCAAGCAAGACTTCTTCTTTCATTTTCTTGCAGGGTATGCCAGCTCCCTGACCCAGGATCCTGCTGGAGATCCTGGCATGGCATAGCTTTCCTTGCCCTTCAGGCTGGTGTTGTTCTCCCACCAGAAACTGGGGTACCGACATCTCCCCAAAATCACAGACAGAAGCTGCATGCCTGAAAGCACACCTTTACACCTCACAGACCCAGAGGGGCTGTGGCTGTCAGTGGGGCAGTGGATCTACACTGTATAGAACATAAAAGAACAAAACTATGTAGACATCACTGAAAAAAATATCGGCAATTTAAAAAGTAATTACTGACATGCAGATTTTAATCTCATACGTAGTTTGAGCTCACAGTGAAATCACTAATATTTTCGCAGCAATCAAGAGCAGAAACAAGCCCAAAACCAACTCACAGATTTCAGGATTCAGAAAAATCTAAATTCCAAACTAATTAAATAGGAGAAGCTGTGCTGAATTCAATACATTCACACTGATGCATGAGAAAACTTGCTGCCTGTATTGCCTAAATCTGTGGGGTGGCACTCATCTAAATCATCAGAATTCTCATAAGAATTAAGAACAGCCCCTGGGGGTGGGGGGAATTAAAACAACCAAAAAATGAAAAGACCAAGCATAATCCTTGTTAAAAAATTAGTACCATCTGAAATTCTGTGTCTGCTTACTGCTAATAAGAAAACTATCAGAACAGTTGTTCAGAAGTCAGGAAACAGCAGGGGCTACTCAGGAACTTTGTCATAGCAAATTAATAGATTCAAATGGAAACATGACTGGAAAGTAAGTTTTTTATCTCAAATAAAATCACCTGACTAGGAAGTCTCATCAGAAACAAAAGTGTTCTACACTCTGAAACAGCCAGCCAGGCGAGTCTGATCTTCACACGCTGAACTCAATGGGAGCAATTCCAGTAGGTTCCCTGGAAGTAGAAGTATATAAAATCTACCTTGACTAATTATAAGTAAAAATAAAACCTTTTAGTGAAGAATTTTTGTTTGAATAGGATGCATTACATTTTACAAATTTTCACAAAACATTCAAAAGCCTGGAGAAAGGAAATTTTTATCTCCCCTTATCAAAATAAAAAAAAATTCCCAGTTTTTTATCCATGAGGATTCTCTTGGCGCTAACTGGTTGGAGCATAGCCAAAGGGTAAGGAAGTCCGTTTGCACAAAAGACAATACAGTAAAATGCCCAGGTTTACTTCTGAACCATAAATCAGTCACCACTTACACAAACAGTCAGTTTTACTGAGTTACAGCCAAGTCTCCTCCAGCTCCCAGAAGAATATGAATAGGGTTTACACAGCCCACAGCTCACTGAGTTTCATATGGCACACCTGAGAGGCACAGCCCATGACTTTACCTTTAGACCTTCCTGAATCTATTATGCAGCCAAGATCATTTAAGTGTCTGCAAGTGCTCATGCAGGTAACAAGGTGCCCATACTTGGCAAGGTCCCTAACTTACATACTTTTCTTTTTAAAATTTTGTCTCAGCAAGTTGCTCTGGAAATAACATTCAAATTATAAAAAGAGCCACAAATATTTTTCCTCAAAGAAATGCCATCTAACTTAGCTGACAACATCAGTGATGTTACATAAAGGTGGTAAACCTGCCAATTTTTACCAACAGAAAACACATTAGGTGTAAGTTATTGTTCTGACCACCAAATCGTGAAACTTCTCAATTTCTATTCAGCCTCTTCAAAGAGAATGTGCCTGTGGTCTTGGCAGGTTGTTGGTCCATGCGCTGTTCCTGGTCCATGGAGCTCTCCATGGATCTGTTCTGCATATAAATGCACATTTACAGGACAAGCAACTATAGACCATATGGCAGAGAAGCAATCAGATAATACAAAGTCACTCAAAACATTTGCAGAATAGGAAACAATTTCTATATATCACATTGCATTTTCAATTACTGCCATCAGAAAACTTCTCAACAGTGTTTCACTTTTACGAATCTAATGCAAATTAACCAACACAGGATAGGAACCAGTTGTGAGGAGAAACCAGTAGAGTCCTATGGATTCAGAGTCGTCTCAAGGGCTAGGCTAGAGTTATAAAAAAGGATGAAGTCTGGATTTTTCCAGTTTACCCAAATTGAATCCAGCCAAATACAAAGGAAAACATCAAGAGCTAAAAAAGAACAGACATTCAGAATGCTTATGTTGCTTATGAAGGACCCAATCCCGTGGCTTCATTCCCAAGGCAAGGGCTTCTGGGGATGAAGAAATTCCATGAAATGACCTTTAACTTCTTAATTTCTGGAAAAAGATAGAGGGAAAAGTCAGCAGACTCTTCCAACACCAACTTTCCTCCTCCTTGTAGCAACAAGGTGTTCCTTCCCTCCTGCAGATGAGAGTTCCATAGGACTTGGAAACTTCCACAGAAGCAGAAACACAGAATACCCTGGGCCATTTGTATAGCTGGGGCACCTGCTCCTGCAACCCATAGCAGTGACCTACTCAAGAGGTTTATGACAAGGACAACTCAGTCAGTGTCACAAGCAGGCAGCTCACAAAAGCCGTTGTCTGCTTTGGTGGAGAAGGTTTTTCAAAGGACACTTAGAGAGGACTAGAGAACTCCCCATCATCATTTCCTCTGCTCGACTCTGCCTCCCTTTCCTGTCATCATAGGGCAGTAAAACTGCCACTTTCAACACAAAATTTTATGTGATCACTCTGACAGTGCATGGAAGTCTGTCTTTCATGTTGTTGCCTTCTTTTCCCAATAGCTTTACATGCTCTGGTCAATCTCAAGCAAAGCTGACAATAGGGTACCAGCCACAGAAAAAGCATTTTCCAGGCAGATTTTATAGTGAAAAAAGGGCTATAGTGGGGATGCCACTTAGATTAAACACTGGGGAATCCAGGCACAAGCCAGGACCCCACAATATAGGCATGCCATTAACTCTGCTGCTTGTGCAACAGTTTGTCAGTCATGCCCACAGGAACATTCAGTGCGTTGGATATGCCATCAGTACAGGAAGTCAAAATCAGTTCTTAACTGCGCAGTGTTTTCACACCTGGAGAAACTTGCTGTCCCTAAGACAATTATGCCACCATCAGATTTGCTTGAAGGCACCAAAGGCTGAGTGGGAAGCTGTTGGGGAAAGGAAGCAAGTAGATAGCTGACAACTGTATTAGTCACTAACATAATTCTGTTTAGACAAAGATTACAAAAATAAAACAAAAGTAATTGTTAAAAAATAAAGCTATTTCTAGAAGTGTTTACTTATGAAGCAGCTTTTATAAACACAGAACTTTCTCAAATATGAATATAATGGAGATCATACCATTTTCAGGGTAGTACAAGTTTCCTATGCAAGCAGAAGATTGTTCAAGTGTTCTCTGTTTCAAATATGACAGCTTTAGGGAAAGACTTGGAGAAAGGCTAATTCAAAATCAGAGAAACCCTGGATTGCACTCTGTAGAAAATTTATATCTGCCAGGCTCCTGTTACATGCTAGTGGAGTTTCCACTGCCAGTTGGATTATGATTACTGTTTTTGCTAAGATGTGTAGACACAAGACAGGCACAGCCCCAGCAGTAGCTTCCTGAGCAGCAGTTTATGACATGGGTGCAGGATACACCAGCACAACCAGAGTCCTCATTAGCCCTCTAAGGACACTCTTCTCTGTTCATATTGCCTGGACCCATCTGCTCTTGTCTTGGGCAAGTCCTGTCATGAATAGGGCCCGTATTAGGCAAGTCTGCAAAAAGATGCTTGTGGAACCTCCTTTCTCCTTTGCATCTGACTTGCCTACTCCTTGGATCCCATTTTATCAGTCCATCCTGCTTACATAAGAAATCTAGCCAAAAATCACAGTACCACTAGAGCTACTATCAAACCATACATGTTCCAGAAAAGCAGCATTCACTCTCCCGCAGACATACTCCATTACAGGATCAGCACTGCTCTGGACTGTTCAGTAAGTGCCAACTACCTCAAAAGATGGCCCAAGCAGAGATCTGCAGCACTTCAAACAAATCAGTACAATGAAGAGCCAATGGGGAGAAAATGATAGGTTTTGTTTTCTCATTTCAGGAGTAATGACATTCTCAGACAAAGCTGGATGACCACTAGTGGCTAATCTACAGCCACAGAGTCCAGGCACAGAGAACTGACCGAAAGCCACTTCCCTTGGACCATGATGCGAGTTGAGTATTCTGTGGCTGCCATGAATCAGAACCACATGACAAATGCTCTGAGGTCTTGCACATCACGCAGAAGCAGCACCAGGCAAGAAAATGCTGAAGGCTGATGCAGTGCAGTGATAAGACCACCCCTAGAGCAGTGACCTCTTTGCCTCTCCAAGACTTGTGCTTATCTCTGCTCCATGCACCAGTCCCTCCAGCACACACATAACAGGATGATGTATAACAGGACACATGATCTGGTGGATCAAGAGCAGGCTGTAAAACATACCTTATGGCTGATCATCAGCCAGACTCCATGTGTGATTTAATCCAGTGCTGTCACTCTGCAATCTCTCTGTATTGCATTCTGCCTAACACTGAAGGAAGCTAAGAAACAACAACATATTTCTCTCTGCACAGAGGCTGCAGAAGCCTGGCCAAGCCAAGATCCATGCTGCAAGGGTTGCTGTGGCATTCCTTGGTAATTCTTGGTAGGAGGCTAAGGGAGAACACCACTTTCACAATGACAAGTTACAAATAATGACTAGCTCTGACATTGCTTAGAAAAGCTACTTCCCAAGACAGTAAATGATCTGAGAAACAGAGGGTAAACCACCAAGAAAACTGCTCCAAAATCCCCACAAGGGAACAGACTGTATATCAGAAGATCAGTGATACAACACAGTCTTAACTCATGCCAGCACAAAATCACCATTTTCATACGAACTTACTTACCAGAGTCAGATCCAGCTGCAACCACACCTTAAACTGTCTCAAAACTTTTCAACTGGCAGATCTGCCATGCAGACATTTTAAATGCTCCTAAGAGCTCATCTCACTAATTTCTGCACTTCCATATGGCATGCAGATCCTATCACATCTTCTTCCACCTACTGTTTCTCAACTTCGGCAAGACAATCGACCATTCAGTTAGAGTCCTGTTTATCACTCCGGGAACTGTGTTCCAGATCAGATCAGATCAGGGTATTTTATAATGGTTCAACTTGCATTAACAGGCAGGAACTCCAAAAGGGAATGCCTGGGTTTGCCAGGAAAACTGCCACAGGCATCAGAACAGTCCCTATCCTTCTACTGTGACACTTCTACCCTTCAAGCATAGCTTTCAAAGCCACGGAGCCTCTCACACAGGATGTTCTTGCTTGATTACCTCTCTTGGTCAAAGAGAAGGGCTTGTTCCTCTACATCAACCAGTTTTGTATCAACCATTTTATTTGTATGTCAACCATTTTGTACCAGGAAAAGTATTTGTATTATCTCAGGTCTTTGATACAACACAACAAAGCAGATAGATGACCAAACCCAAGGTATTTAAGTAATGAATAGGTCCATATTATCTCCTAAAGTTGTTAATGGAGCATTACCACAGCATATTTACCCATTTTTTGCCGTAGTCTCATTTTGCAATGCAAAAGATTGGTGACTTGTGGTAGTTGTCCCATAATTAATCTTCTATTTTTTAACATAATTTTGGGGCAATGAGAGAATCTAGGTAGGGAGAAGAGTTAGTGAAAATGTATTCCACCTGTTATGTTTCCCTTTGATGTTCAAGTGCCAAGTCCACAGACATAATTAAATGAACACCAAAATACTATTTAAATGAACACCAAAATACTATTTAGCTATTAAACATGTACGTGATTTCAGTGAATATGTAAATGCTTAAGCTCCTCTGTGTGACTCACTTAAGCTTTTCAAGACAGACCAAACTTACTATTTTACCAAAAGCTAGAAAAATAAGGGTACGCAATTATGTAACAGGGGAGAACAAGAAGGAAAGGCAATGAGAGAAGAGAGGATAAAATTTGTAACTAACTAGTCTTATCAAAGCAAAGAAAGATGACTTAGAATGTGGCATATGGATCTAAAAGAAATAATGTGATTGTTAAGTCAAGAACCTAAAAGTTTAGAAATTATTGGTCTGGCTCATCTGCACGTGCTCATCTGCAATGCAGCTGAAACAAGCATCCACACCAGCACTGAGCTGCACACTGAGGAGTTTCCAGTACATCCCAGGCTACTCCTAATCCACAAGGCTTATGCTGCTTATAGGCTGGTGGATGCACTAGAGAAAGCTGGTTGTTGAGATAACGCCATGTCCCATCTCATCAGTTCCCTAAACAGATGGATGAGGAAAGCCTTCCTGTTGGTTAAAAACTTAAATTCTGAGTCACTTTAAACCTATACTAAAGGCTAAAGATAAAATGCAGGTAAAAGAGCATTTGTTTATCACAACCAAGATAGACAGAAATTAATGAGGAAATCATAAAATTCTTGTCCTGATATCCAGATGATTTGTTTCTCAAATGGTTTTAAAGTATACTGGCCTTGACTGAGACCAGATGCAACCAACCAGGTCAGAATGATCATTAGTTTAGGATGACTGTCCCCCATAATCTTTAAAACATGCTATACCACACACTGTGTTTCATGGGAGTAGCTCCACACCATGCTTTTCACAGACTGGTGGAAAACACACAGGCTGTCAGGACAGAGAGGCAGGTTTCAGAGACAGAGAAGGCAAAGGAAGTGAGGGCGGGGGGAAGGGTTATGTTTTCTCTTCTTCCAACTGCAACCTTACACTCTTCATCTCACTCCTGTGTCTTTTCCTTCCCCACCATCTGCTCTGGCTCTTGAATCCTCAGCACCCAAATCAAGCATAGGGAACCATGCAGTCCCTTGCCCTTATGAGTCAGAGGACTGAGCATGCTCAGCCATAAGAGACCTTCAGAAAATTTTGGTCTATTTTAAGAAGATAGTGCTGAGCAGAGTGACATTTTTCATTAGAAAAGCAACATACCTGTTATAGATTAAAGGTCAGCATCCTCTGTTCATATTTGAGGCTTATGCACAAGGGCAAGAGACCACCTGAAGGAAGGCATCATCAGAATAATTTTAGCATTGCAAACAAACTCATTCTCAATCCCTAATGTAAACTTACCTCTTTTGTTTGTTTATTATGGGACTTAATTCACTGTCATTAACTATTCTCAGTTTTATCCTCCTAATCTTGAGGAATGATTGGCACTGAAGTATTTAAAGCAGATTTTGTGCAGTGACTTCCATGGGGGAGTGGCTCAGATTTTTTACTTTTTATGGTTTATACCATAAACGAAGTTGTCCTTTGCAGTGCTGCACAGTTTGGCAAAAGATCATGCATCCCATGAAAACTGTGTGCAAAGTCACAGGATTTTGGAGGTTATTTCTGGCCAGATTATTAACTAAGGAGAGCAAGAGTATGTCACGCATCTTTGCATAGATACATATATATATTCTATGGATATACTCTTGCTGAAGTACAATTGCTTTTGGTGGATGGTCTGCAGAGATGAACTGTTGAAGTTTGGCCTCAATGTAGCCTGTAAAACTTCATGTCAGATAGCAGCTATGACAGTAAATGATCAACTACACAGTCTCTCTTGGCACCAAAGGGTAGAAGCCCTAATAATTTCCTCGAAAGAAATCTGAAGACATTTCCAGCTTTCAGCAGAGACCGTTTATGGTATTTGAATACAAGGAAGGTCAAACAGACTATACTTGGCACTGACAAGAACTGAAAATGTTTTTGAGGAAAACCAAGAAAGGTCACTTCAAAAAAAAAAAGCAGCTGAAAGATTCCCGTTTCTTTACCACATCAGGAATAAAATGAGGTTTCAGAAACAGTCACAAGAGAGAACAGGGAATTTCTCAAGATTTGAGGTCTTGTTGTCTATGTCCCTGTTCATATTTAGAAGCAAATACAAATTATGTAGCAGAAGGGAGACAACTATGTTAAATATCATTGGCCAGAAGTGCATTTTGAGCTGAGTAAGAGATTATAAATGCAGAGACAGAGAACCAGAAAGCTGCAAAATCCAGAGAAAGTAACTTAAATTCACTGGAGACCATTCTTTCAATCTTTCCAAGTTATATTAAAACTGCTTGCTGAGATCACATTAGCACTCAGGTAACAGAGTTCAGCTGTCATCCAGCCTACTTGGGCTTTCCCTCTCTGAAATGGAACTACTAAGTTTCCTGGTTTACTAGTAATTCTATTTATAGTTTATACATGCTTTCCTTTTACATAGAGGCACAGAAGGAGCAGTTCACCAGGAACTGAATAGAGTGAGTGCCCAGAAGATGAAAGGGGGGAGGTAAATGCCTGGACAAAGTAGGGAGTGGGAGTTCAAGTACTGTTCAGGTTAACAGTGAGCTGCTGACAGGGCAGAAAGATGCTCCACACAGCATTTGGCAGATCTGTGCCACTGACCTTAACCAGCAACACACGTCTGGGTTTTTCCCAGGACTGTATAGAACTGAGCAATAGGAGAACCCTGTTAATGCATATCTGTCAACACTCCCTGCGTTAGGGCAGAATCACTAATCCATATGGATACTAATGGATGTCTCTGAACTGCTCTTTCTGTTGATGACTGAAAACCCACCAGAGAATCATCTTCCAGTCTTATGTGATTCTTAATGCTTATATGTCTTTCTAACACATTACATTACTCTATTATCTAACCAAATCTTCCTTTTTTGCAATTGAAACTCACTATTTCTCTTCTACTTACAGTAGGTACAGAGGGTGAAAAAAAGCTACTGCTTATATGTTTGAAGCAGCCCTTTATGCATTTGAAGAGTGCTATGTCTCCACTTAGTCTTCCTTTTTGATGAAGCAACACAAGTGCCATTTTTTCCATCTTTCCTCATAGACCATGTACCCTAAAAGATTCCTTATCGCTATTACTCCTCTCTGAACTGTCTCTATCCTTCTAAAGCCATACTGCTACAACAGTGCTATAGCTAACATTTTGCTAATATTACCTGGAAAACCTTGATGTTCCCTGCAAGCTAATGTCTCTTTATATGACCCAGCACTGTTGATGCGTTTTCATTCGTACACCCACTCAGTCTTTTTCTGTCACTTAACCACTGGTTTGCCACAAAAACCTGTGAAACACAGCTTGATCTGTTTTAAAATCACATCCTATTTTTATCAGATGATTTCTTCAATTTATCAAGATCATTTTGAATTGTAGTGACCTTCAATTTTCTGAAAATATTATCAGACACAAGACTTGCTCATGAAGCTCCCAATTCTTCCACTTTGTTCATCCTATACTAGATTTATCTACGTCATGTTTCCCTGATTTGTTTATCTGAACAGCAACAAAAGCCTTAGTAAAATCACAAACATTTACTTTTTCCTCCATGTTCACAAGGCCAGTTACAGGGAACCTTAGAAGTGAAATAGACTCATCTGCTTCGAAATCCATTTCTAGTTTATTATGATGTGAATTTAAACTAAGCTGATGAGTCAGCCTTCAGTTCTTTTCCACTTCTTACTGATACAGACAAAACACAGAACAAGAGTCTGAGCAGAAGACACAAGTGTGTATTCAGCTCAACTCAGCAGAATTTTGCAGATGAAGTTGCTGAAGTCAACAGTATACATCGGAATATAAAAAATATAAAAAAATAAAAAAATTACTGTAGAATTAAAAGTAACACTATGATCAACTTACTGCAGCAACACTAGATCTTCTGGCAGGTCAGAAACTTCCCAGTTAAGGAGCAAATAGCTAGTGTTTAAAGGGAAGTAGTAGAAAGCATCATCAAAAGTGCATGAAAATTGTTAGAAAAATGTGAAAAATAGTTCTAAACTGTAATCTAGAGGCAAGCTTTACAATTGGAGGACATCCTGTCATTTCCAGGTAAAGAGAAAAGCCTACTTGTTTACATTTTTCTGGCAAGAAAAAATAAATTCAGGTTTCCAAATTTGTTTTTAAATCAAATAGCCTGAAAATTACACCCGGGTACTAAAAAAAACCCAACACAACCAACCACATTTAAAAAAAAAAAAAAAGCCCAAACAAAAACAAATAAAGAAAAAAATTCCAAATCTGAAAACAAAAAAAAACCACCAAAAACAAAACAAACAAAAGAAAGGAACAAGTACTTTCCTTAAAGAAGAAAGTTATTGACTAATTGTGCCTGTTCAGTAAAGTGATTATAACGGGCTCAGTAGGATCTCTTTCAACTACCTATAAATGGGCTTCAGACATTACAGCTGAGTATGATGATAGGTCTTTTTTTCACACAGAAAACCTTTCTGAAAATCCCAGTAGTTTCCAACTGTTATGTCAATGGAATATTTTCATCCATTAGATCTCATGAAATCACTGAAGCTAATCAATTAAAAGATCAGTTAATGTATTGATAGAATCAGTAAAGTTGGAGAATACCTGTGAGGATCATCTGCTCCAGCCCCCTGCTCAGGACAGGGATAGCTTTGAAGTCAGATCAAGTTGCTCAAGGCCTTGTCCAGTCATGTTCTGAAAATCTTTAGTTCATATTATTACTCCAGATGTTGAAGGGCTATGAAAACCATTTGTGAGGAGTGCTGCTGCAATTTGCCACTTCAGTTGTCTTTACCACACGTGCTGCACAATTTACAGCCTTGGTCCTCTCACACTAGGTGTGGCCAAAGTCAATGATGCAGCATCACCACTCTGTGTACCACAAACCTTTTCTATTTTGTTCACATAGGCGCTCTTAAAAGAAGTGGTGCCAGCACATGTTACAAGAACTGAAATGGTTAAGTAGCAACAAATTAATCTGAGGCACTTTTTTCTCCCATAATATCTTTGTCCTTACAGAATCACCTATAAAAACCTTTCAAAATATAACTACAGCTTCTACACTTTTATGGTACTGTTTAGTGTAGAAAGAAACTTTGTGGGGACTAATATAAAAAAAAGGAAGGTGGCATTTGGCATCAGCAAGCTATTTGAGAAGATTCACAATTTTTCGCAATGAGAAAGGAGAATTTGTCTGTCTAATAACCATGCTGCACGGAGTAATGCAAATTGCCCTCCAGGGCACAGATAAGTTCTGGAACACCTCACTGGTGGAACGGAAAGTATGAACCCCTCAAATGCTGACACACAGAACACGTAGGAGTGCAAAACAATTATATTTCACTTAGTGAAAGTCCACGAGCCTACTTCAGTTTCAACCACCTGACTTTGCCTAGTAAAAACAAGTCTAGTACAAGCAGGTCATCTGGCTGTGGCATGGCTGGAGGGGAGCGTGGGTACACAGCTACTCTCATTACGAAAATTTCCATTCAACTATTCAGCTTCAATGGGAATACCTTATAAAACCAGAGGAATGCTCCCACATTCTTTCCCATGTGTTAGGGCACGCAGGTTGGCATAATGCTCAGAGCCCTTGAATTTTATTTTTCCAAATGATCTCTTCTCAGTTAATCACTTTTAAAGAGGGAAAATCTGACATGTAAGGAAAACTTACAGCTTTTCTGACATGTTTCTTACAAAAAAAATTATTGAAACATACTTTTCTAATCTCACCACTATTTTCAGCCAACTTGTTTTATGCAATACAGATTCATAGCAAAAAAAAAGAAACACTTCAAATACAGTTAAAATAAAAAAGGAAAAAAATTGCAAAAGAAATACCAATATTTTGAAACTATGATTTTAATTTAGACTCCTTTGAGAAACAATCCTATTCTTAATATATTTCATCCCTGTTTGATGCTGTTACATTTTACATGTTGAAAAACAAACACTGTGGGACTAGAACATCTACCACAAAGTAAATAATCTGGTGGATGTCCTTCCTGGGAGAAAAAGAAGAGTTACAGCCTGCTTCAGCTAGTCCGATTCCCATTTGCAGTCATGCTAATTTTTCTTCTTATATTAAAGATCAATTCATTCTCACTACAGAACACCATCGCTATTACTGAAACAAAAAATACATCTCTGAGATGCAGTGAGGCATCCAGCTAAACTTACCAAGGCTCAGCTTCCTCTAAAGAGTAAAACGAAGTGGCTGATCCTGTTTCCATCCATTCATGTGTGCTTTTTGCTCTTGCTGTTCCCAGGAGCCTGGTTAGATGGATGCACACCGAAACCCTTGGATGCAGTTCTCTTACCTCTTTGCCAGTGCTTACTGGCTGACAAAATACCTCTTCTTTTCCCATCCATAGCACTATTCTTACTAGCATTGCAATTGTCTTACTTCTCAGTTCATATATGCCATTTCACTGCCATCACGTACCAAAGAAAGATTCCCTTCCTGAAAAAGCAACACTGGCTTTTTCTGTAATATCAAAGTATTATTTCAAGATAGTGGGTAGAGGCTGCACCCCCAAAATTATCCCATAATTCACTCCAATTATTTTGCCAGACACTAATTCGCAGCTACAGACAATCTCACACGGACACAAGAACTACAAAAGCCTAGGTCAAGTGACAGTTATGCTCTTGTTATACAACTTGAGGCCACCTCTAGGGCAATTCAATTTTCCCAAAAAGATATTCTATTATTGTCAGGTAGACTTGTTTGACCCCCACTTATGTCACCTACAATTAAAGTGATGTTATGTGACTGACATAAAAGAAGAGATTTCAGGATCATTCCTACAAATTTCCTTGAAATGCCTCAGCTTTCCTTGCTATACAAATAAGTGAGTTGCAACATGAATAAGGGGCCTTAGTGCAAACAACCTCTACCTAGAGAGGCAATATGGAAGTGAAGAATCAGTCTCAAGATCACCCAAAGTGTTTGGCTGCTCTAGGCCTGGCCAGCTCAGACAGAATACAGACAGGGGCAGAAAGTCTTTTACCATTTGAACTTACCTATTTGAAGGAAGATGCCCATTGGAACCACCTAAGAAATGGAGAAATTCTGTTTCTCTGGGAAACTGCTCTGAAGAGACAGGTAGAAGAGGAATTAAAGCAGATTAAGGGCAAAAAACCCCAACCAACCAAACAAAAAAACTCCAATATGGTATGATACTAATTTCTTGGATTAAGCCTGTAAGGATTTTATGTGTTTTAGCTGTAAAATTTGAGAGAAGAGGAATAGAGAAAGACCTACAGGCTTAATGTTACACACAAAATCTGACACCTGAGAAGTCATTTGAGCTCCTGAAAGTAAGTGTCAGATGCACTGATAATGAACACTCCACTAAAGAAATGCTAGATTGCTAATACTTAACATGAGGGAACATCTCATTAATAACCTTACTAGAATAAACATTTATCCAGACTCCAAAAGATAACACTCCTCCCTACATTACACTTACTCATCTCTCACCAAAAAGGAAACCTTTAGTAGTTTAACAAAGGCTTGAACACTGAAAGGGACAACTTAATGACTCACCAGACATGCTGAGATCCCAAAGAAAAGGGCATGTCCCTAGAGGAAACATCTGGACAGATAAAGGGCTTTTTACCTTGTTGGTTCTGGGAAACATAACCTTTTAAGCCTAGCTTCTTCCCATAAGTACACAAA
Organism: Sclerurus mexicanus; assembly: GCA_013396755.1. Taxonomy (NCBI): domain Eukaryota; kingdom Metazoa; phylum Chordata; class Aves; order Passeriformes; family Furnariidae; genus Sclerurus; species Sclerurus mexicanus. Next base: position 732,200 of record VWZF01003190.1, read on the forward strand.
AGTCTTAGTGAAAGACTGGTTTTCACAAGAAGTACTAATTTAATTGTATTTGTTGAAGAAAATACATATTACAATAAGTGAGTAACATGGAGAATCTGTCAGAAATAAACATATCCTAGGGAAATTTTTCTTCGTTATCAGCATTAGTTAATCTTAAAAACAAACGGTGTTGTGTTTTGTACAGGGAAAATTGAAACCAAATTAATACAACTTTCTAAATCTCCATCTTTGCCAAATTGCAGTGGTTTTCAGCTCAGACCTGGCAACATTCAATAAAAGATGGGAAAAACAGCTGGGAGCAGGCTGAATCCTTGAAGACTACAAATGAAGCAAATACGCACAAATTTCCTTGACATCATAGTGTTTGCTTCTCAAATGAAATTGAATTTGACCTTTACTTACAGCTGCCCCAAATGTTGTTTATATTAGGTTAATCACTCTGCAACTATGTTCTGGGATTAGATCCCCCTTATTTTGAATTTCTCACAAAAGAAAACCCTAACATTTTGGTTATCCCTGCTGACACAGAACACCAGGAGATGTCCACTGCTGTCAGTGGAACTTATTGGCATATCAGGGCAGCACCCGGTCTACCTTTCTGGCCATATCAACGAGGACCGCTATCGAAAAAAAGCCTTATTCTTACTCTCAGCTTGCTCAATAAAAGAAGGCACCATGGGTTTTCAGCAGAATGTGATAAATGACTGACAAATTTCAGATGTCCCTGCAAGATGATACTAATGTAAATACCAATTATTTTCTTAAAATACCTCCCTGGCTCTCCCTTTTCACTCATGACTTTACCCTATAACTAGCTTGAGAGGGGGTGTAACCATTCAAAAGACCACTTCAGACTTGAAACTTGTCATCTCTACTGTGTACAGTAAAGAGGCATATATTCAAATGAGTAGCAGAAAGTTTGGAAATGAAGCAAATGTTCTAACAACTTGGAAACTATGGGTTATCCAGCTGTATAATAAAAGAAAAAAATGTCTGAAACAGCAGCTTTGAACTACACAGTTGGAGTTCATATGTAGATTTGGCTACAACTTCAAGTACTTGCTGTGCTTTGGGCAAAGCTTCATCATAGAAATAAGAATGTCTATGGTATTTAAGAAGTTGAAATGTTTAGACACAACATAGGTCCTTGTTTCATGTAGGACTTGATCAAAAAAATTATGTTAATTTACAATCCATATACTGTGTAATTCAAATAAAGACATCCAATTGTCAGTAAACGTTGCTTTTATATGAAAATGCAGTAAAGTTTAGTTTTTCCTGTATTTATGTAACAGAGATTACTTGTTGTTACTGACGTGCCTGAAACTACTAATATAATAAATCTTGTCTAACTTTAAAATCACATTTTAGTCTTGAAGATGCTCATAGTTCTTGCAACAACACTATCACCAGGGAACAAATGTAAAGAAAATGAGCTCTGCAAGGCCCACAAGAAAATGGATGCAAGATTCTGCTTTGTAATATTGTAGGCAACTGTGTTAATCAGACAACACTATAGAATGGCACAACACATTTCGGAGAGAGAGTGGCGTGCTGCATCAACATTTTGTCAAGAGGAAAACGAAGAAAGAATGCTGCTAAAACACACCTGAGACCATGAGCCTAAATCCGAAACTGTAGATCATGTATATATTCTAAGTGTCATCTGCCCTGGAATTCCTTTATGAAACAGCACAAGGCAGTAGACCTCTGACAAAGCATACTTTTGTGATCTTATCTGGAATGTCACCTGGAGTTCGATTAAAGACATCCACTGTGTAATCTGCAACTGAGAGACTCTTGCATGGAATACTTTTGATGTTGCTAAATGGGAAAAAAAAGGAACATGATAAAAATTTATGAATAAATGTGAGCTACCTGTACTTACGCTTTAGTTTTACTCAAGACTTACTCTTGTCTATTCTGATGGCCATTTATGCAGTCTGCAGAGCCTTTTTGTCCATGAAGTAACTTAGTTTAAAGGGTAAGGAATTCTCTACAGGAAGCAATACAGGTGAATAATATTTTAGTTGTTATTAAGCATATGAATACAATGTCTTCAGGAAGAAATTGCTAATACAATAGTGGTAGTAGTGACACCTTCATCACTAGAAAAATTGCAAAACCAAACTATAGTTTACATCCAGGAGGATCCTCTAATAAACTGTTCTCAGCAGAGTTTATTATTTTGAAGTAAATTGCTACTTCTGAAACAAGAGTGGAAAAAGCTTGCTGCTTGCACTACAGCTTTCCTTTTCTTGCAAAGGGTTCACCCTTTATTTCAGAAAGACACACAAATTGAATAGCCTTTTGAATAGCTCCCAAAATAGAAAACTTTTATGGCAGTAGAGCATTGAGAACATCTGTTATACTTCTCAAAAAGCCAAGAATAAAAACCTTTAAAATGCAGGAACCAATCTGTAGGACAAAGTGCCAAATGTAGTCATAGTATAAATTGGTAGTGCTCTCCTGTCTTTTAGCCCCTGCCTAATACACCTCTAAATCAAGCTCATGGGGGTTAATTTAATATGTTCATGAAAAGCAGAAAAGTCTAGTGTGACATTTAACTCATGCTTTTTTCTTTTTCTCCCAGAAGCAGAAGTAACCCTTCTCTTCCAACCAACCCAGTTTCCAGTTTAACATGATAGAAAAGAAGTACTTGACATAGAGCAGGTATCAGCTGACACGTGCAGATTAACTGTGTGCTCACCATTTGGGTGAACATGGCTCTTACAATATATTCTCAAAATATACCTTCTTCAAATTTTATTGTGTTTCTTCTAGTTCTGCTGCCTGCACTTGACTGAATAAACTCCTGTGCCAACTTCGCCTCTACTTAGGCCCATGTTATTCACAGACACAATGTTAAATAAGGGATTGAAACTATCAAAAGAGAATTATAGTCTGAGTTTCTTCAAATTAGAATTCGTTTCAATATGACCAGCAATGTGCAAGGCCAGATTTATCAGAAACTTGTTAGCTGTCCCTATCTGAAGCCTGAAAAAAAGTTGGAGCTGACTATCTCATGTCCTCCAAAGCTAAAATGTTTCTTCCCTCTTTTTTTTACTGGAGCTCAGAGAAACAAAAGGTCATGAGTTTCTTACTTATGAATGTCCCAGAAAGAAGATGATTCATATGTATTTTGCTTTTTTCTGTAAGGGAAGTGATCCACGACTTGAATCCAAGATTTAACCATTTTGATCCCTGACCACTTGAGGTGTTTGTTCTCATTAGGGCCATTGAGATCATTAGGCCAGTCTGACCTCCTGTATGTCACAATCTATACATTTCAGCTTAGATGGGTGCTGACCAAGCATGTCAGTCCTCTAAGGCAACCCTTAAAGTAGGTGCAGAGAACACGAGAACTCAAGAGTGGTCACTACTGCATGAAACGGTGGTGGCACCAGGCAGCTGAAGGGGCTAGACAGGCTTGTGTGTGCTGGTAGCAGCAAGGGGATGTCCAGGCACAGGGGAGATTGAGATGAAAGGAGACAAAGGTAAAACAGAAAAAAATGAAAGATAACACTGACTTCATCCAAAATTGAGCCTACTTTGATCTCATTCTCAGAACACCCTTACTTCCTTTTATTTTATCCCAAACTCCACTTCACTGCTCCCAGCCTTCCTTTTCCTTTTCTGCTGAATCTCTTTCTGCTACTGCTAAAAAAATGAATTTGAAAACCTCCAGCTTTCTCTGCTTAGGAACATTCATATTGGTCTACCCCACCAAAAAGATTCTGGCTGCCTCTGTCAACCAGGAGATTTCCAGTGTATAAAGATGTGATTAATGTGAGATTTGAAAGTCAAGCAACATTCATAACTACATTTTCAAAACATCTAAAAATACTAACAGAAGTTATTATTATGTTTCCACAGCAGAAAAATTCCCTAATTTCCCATAATTATAGCTAAGCCCCATGCAAAGAGGGTATAATCAGAATAATAAAACTGTTTGTTGAAGAGTTCTTTTGGTAGGACTAAAATTGCAGTTTTATGCAAGATGTTTGTGCTTTCTGAAAATCTAAAGCATCAAATCCTTTAACAGGAATATGACATGAAAATAAATTAGACATACTAATATTAACTCAGTTTTATATTAGAAATCAGCATTTTGTGGAATGCAGACAGAAGAGACATTACCCATCAACAATTCCTTGTTAATGTCAGCAAAGACTGTACTTGACCTCAGGCAAAGATGGTACAAGCTCTCCAACAGAGAGAAATCCATTAATAGAAGGCAGCTTTCCTCTTGCCTGTGCAGAAATGAATTTGTGCTTTATTGAGTGAACTGAAAAAAATGCATTTTGCAAATATGTTTGTAACCCCGCTCATGTCTTCTCATATGTAACGAATCCCCTGCCCCTACTTTGCAAAAGAACAAATTACATATGTCAAGAATGGATTTGAAATTAAAGATAGATTTTACTGCATTATACCTGGTCAGGATCATTCTCACCTTTATTCAAATTACTTCAAGTTATTCCTGAAAATTACTGAAATGTCCCCTGGAGCACCACTTCAACATCAGAAATGATAACGTCTTCAAAGAGTCTTGGCTATAGAGATGGCAATAATAAGTCTTGTCATCCCTGAGGACTTGCAGAAGTTGGGAAACTTCCTTGTTATTAAGGGGTTAGTTCAGCTTCTGTACACTGACAATCTCTTCCTTCCCTCCCATACAGGCATATACTCACTGGATTAGTCTGCCACTTGCATAGATCCTTCTGCAAGTGAAAATATAGCCCTACTATTCGTATTCCACAAATATGGGTAGGCTTTTAGTGCTGGTGAAATTGTGATGTCTGAGAAATATCAAGGCTGACAGGAAACAAGCATCAGACTAAGAAAAAACTTGAGCTTCAAATGTTCTTCTGGAGGAAAAAAACCCCACAAAAAACAACCACCAAAAATAAACAACCTTGCATTTTGAAAATCCACAGAAGGAGAAGTGAGTTATGAACATTAAGAAAACTCAGTCCAGCTGTACAAGTTGAGGCAACTCAGTACTCCAGAGTTAACTAAGGCCGTGGGGTTGATGGTCATGCGTGAAGGAGGTTGGTTTGATCTGCACTTAGATGTCAGTCAGTCATAGTTCTCTTATATGTTATCTGGACCCTCCAGAAACTCTTGAAGATCTAAGGACTTTGAAAGTCCAAATGAAAACACAGTCACACTAGGTACACGTAGTTAAAAAGGAATGATCAGCTATCATCCCAACCAAATCCACCAGGGTAACAGATCCTCCCAAACCATTCTCTTATGCCTGGTACAGCCACCTCTGAGTACCTGAAGTATGACAGGCAACACAGGCTCTCATTTCTATCTCTGCAAATATTACAGTTTCAAACAGTTGATACAATTTTCTGAGGTCTGCTTGCCTGTAGGCTATTTCGAAGGCAAAACCCCACCTTAAGCCTTCCTCAGCAGACTCTGAACTCAGCACAATCTTCACTGGCCACAGAAAAATCTTTCTCACTGCATTGTCATAAACATTTCATCATGAAACAGTGAGGCCCTCCCAAGACTTTGTTCTGCAGTTGACTGAGGTACCACATGATGCTAGAGCTGCCTTGAGTTTTGGGACTGAAATTAACATTTGAGAAAGCAACAAAAGCCATGTGCTTTCAGAGATTCCAGATTTCCTTTTTTTTTTTTTCTTCTTCACAGGCATTACAACAACTGCAAACAAGCTTTGCTCTCCCTGCCCTACTTTCTCAAATGCAGTCCCTGAACTCAGTTTTATATATAAATGGCAGATACTTCAACATCTCCAAGAAACAAGCAAAAGGTATTTGTTACCAGGTGCTTAGGATCCCACTCTACCTAACAATATCCATCAGAAAACCATCCTTTCTGGCCTGGGTTTCTTCAACCATCTCTCTAACCAAAACCATAATTTACCATCTTCATAACCAGAGATTAAGCATTTCAGTCACTACCACTCCTAAAGAAAATATTTTCTGAAGCAGTCCACTCTGTTTCTTTCGTTCCCGTGAGTAAACCTTTCTCACCATCTCCAGCTGCTTCAAACACTAAGCTTAATCCCAAATAGCAGACTATCCCTAGTTCTAACACAGGGTATCCCATCTGGCCATTGAATTTAGCATAAGCCATTCTTTCCCACTGTACAAGTTCAAAGCCTGTCTTTACAGGCAGTACAGGCTTTCTCCCGTGTGAGCAAGACAGGCTTGAGGGGGTAAGCTGTACCTGTACAAAGTGGGCAGAGTCTTCTAGGGTCACATAAGTAATAGCAACAGATCCAACTTTCAAGGCTAAATTCTAAGGGACAAGGAAGGGGACAGAAAAAGGGTTATCTCATACTTCATACAATGATGTCAATGTTAACCTTAGTCAAATGATGTAAGAATGGTGTCTTGTTCATGGAAAAATGAGAAAGAAATGCTATTCAGAACTTGTATGACAATAATTTCACTTCCTCATTAAGGTTCACTTCACTGATTACATTTTCCCCATTATATTCACTGAGCCAGGCTTTTGTACTGCACTCGAAAGAAAATGATTGAAGGAACATGCATGCTAGGAAACTTCCTGTCAAGTCATTAATGAAAAAAAACTAAAAAACCCATAATTTCTGAGAATATATTTTTTTTAAAAGTAATTTTTACTACTTTTTCTTTCTTTACGTGTCATAGATTGGTCAGTGCATTTTTTCCAAAAGTGCTCCTGATGTTTTTCAGGAGTTAAACTGTAAAACATGCCCTTGATATTTTCTGCTCTCACAAAGTCCAGTTTCTACTAAGTTAATAAAAATAAACTTAAATATTAATGTTATAAAGTACAATAGCATGTAATATTACTACAATGAAATAATATTTGTATTTATATAATTACTATGAAAATTAATCTTGTTATATTAATAAATTATTTAAGATTCTACAGTAAAATTATAAATTTTATTTTAAAAATAAAATTGATTATGAAATCCATACTATGTCTCATCTAGAAATGTTGCAAAGATGCCTTTCTTTAATTTTGCAATACTAACACTTGGAGTTATCTATAGTTCCAGACCTAAAAAATAAAACCCTAAAATATAGTTTTTGCAACAAATGAAACTAATAACCAATAAAGTAAGAACAGTGTCAAGCAAAGAACACAATCAGCAAGAATGTTTTTTGGAAGTCAAAAACGCTGTTAAGAGTCCCAAAGCTATTAAAAAGTAAGTGAAATCTTAGGGTTTAGGTTTTTATATTATTTTGATATCAAACTGCTACTCTGAAGCAATGTTTATTTCTATGCTTGAAGGACAAGACCTTTGTTTAATATCAACCTCACATTACATAATTGGGTTTTGAACATGCTATAAGAAAAAAAAAGCCAACATTATTTCAGGTATTGTGTTCTATTAGGCAATTCCATATTACCAGATAAAACCAGACATTCTCCAACAACTTTGGCTGGTTTAGCAAAAGGTAGTACAACTTCCTACAAATGCTGTTACTCATTTTTATAATGGTTAAATTACTCTGTAGTCTTCTTGGCTTCCTTCCTTTCTTCCTTGCTAAAATTAGTTGTTCATACAACAATCCATTACCTCCATCCTTCCTGAACCCAATAGTGAGAGCAAGTTTGGATTTTAATTCTCCTCTAAAGCAATATTTTAATGCTTATCCCTTTTGAGTGCCAGCTGTTTTCCAAGCTCATAAACATACAATCCTTTCCACTTCTCCATTTATACCTCAGCTTTAGTAAATCATAAGATTTAGAAACTCAGCTCTCATCTGCAGTCTGACAGTTTACAGATCCACCCCTAAACACCAGGTACTTTTGCCCCAGTGAAACTGTCTTTCATACATCAAGCATCTTCTTAGGGATTTTAAGATGACATCTCAAACCCCGAAAAATCTAAAAAGAATTCATAATTCTCTTCCAAATATCTTTCATCTTTTTTTTCACAGTCACAACACATTGACATCACTAAAACAATTTGTTATGCTATTTCTGACATTGGCTTGTCCTTAAGTCCTCATATTGAGGCTACACCTAAGGCTTACCACTTCTTTTCATATAACATTACCAAGATATCTTTCCTTAGCCTTTTACATATCTAAGACTTACTCTTCAGGCAGTCACTTCATCACTTCAATGTCTTTCTCCTGAAGAAGGACATGCCTGACCTTTTCATACATAGACTGTATGCTATTTCAAAGTCAGTTTCTTTCCTTTGTTAGAACTTCTCAGTCCTCTTTGCATCTTTCCTTTGCTGTAGTACACCAAATATGGACTATTGATCTTCCCCTTCAAGATTTTTCATAACAAAATCCATTTATATTCACCATTTCTTAAGGTCAGATTACAACTTCCACTGCCAGTGATGGTTGTTGCCTAACATTATATTTTACATTTTAAACTTCTGCCTTTGTGTTTATATGCACTTCACACTCAAAACTTTGAAGCTCTTTCTACTAATATTTGCAAAATAAAAACTACTATTCTTCTTCATGTACCTGCTTACAAACTTACCCTTGTTGTGATACCTATAGACTATTGAAAACAAATTGGCATACAATGACCACAGCTCCTGTTTGTGAACATTGTTGCCCTATTGTCTCTGCACATAGGTCCTCCAGACACTTGTGTTGTTTTACACTTAAACTGCAACATTTGTGAAGCAGGAACTTTTTACTCTAGAATCTTCCTCTGTAACTTCATTTTTCTGGCATTGCAATAATACTGGCAGAATATTAACAAATAAAATGCAAATCAAAAGACTTGTGAGCTGGAAAACAATGAAGTCAGCTGAAGAAATAATTCACAAGATGTAGCTCTATTTATTGAGTTTTAACTAAGTAATAGTTAATCCCTTTGCACTGAGACAAACTGGTGACTTTCTTTCTGTCTAAAGTTCTCAGAATTCCATGGCCAAGAAGTTGGATGCGATGCAAAAGGAAGACTCATGATGTGACCACATTTCTTTAGGACTTATTCTGTGAGAGCATAGTAAACTCCTGTTTCAAAATTCTTCATATAAACAATTATTGATAACAAAGCTGAAGGAACAATAGATCTGTATGGAACAGAAGAAATTTTGGTACTGGAATGGGTGATAGTCTCCAAACTAAGGGGCATTCAGGAGAATTACTTCAGTTGCAAAATGAAATATCCTCTCTTTTATACACATCTGAAATCTGATACAAGAGTGAAGAGAATTTTCTCTTAAACGAAAACAGCCTTTGGGGAATAGGTCTTGTTTGGCTTACATTTTTTAGCTGTGACCTTACTTGTGAGACACTGTGGTTTCAGCAGCTACATTATTGCTAATCTGTTCTGGAAATTTTCAAAATCTTCAGTCCAAAAGGGTTGTTTCTGTATTACTTTTATTTTTCCAAAACCCCAAGAAAACTCTAAGAGTGATAATGAAGATCTTCACAAACCAGGGGCAAGTTTTCTGAAACAATAATTTCAAGTCAGGAAAAGAGTATGTATGACAGGCACACTTGTAAAAATTTTAGTATTAAGAAGCATTATAGTATGTCTTCAATACTAACATGACACTTAAGGAAGACAACAGAATAAAGTGGAGAAGGCATATATGACAAAAAATTAGAATTATTGACTGCATCACTGCAGCAAGTAGCAAAATGAAGCTTGCTTTTAGCCCCCATTAGATCTTAGAAATGAATGTTTATTGTGGAAAAAAAATTACTAAACAGAACTATTTGTAGTCACGAAAGAAAAATGTGCATTTCTGTTTTTAAAAAACATGCGTTCCCAAAAGTCAGAATCATCTGATGTACATCGGATCAAAACACAAAAAAACAGAATGGAAGGGGAAAAACAGCTTTGGTTACATTTTTGCATGCTATATGTAGCAAAGACTGAAAACAACGGAAGTTTCTGGAATACTATGATTGGGGATTTAACAGCATACATATCAGGATTAAAGTATACATAAAACAAGATTAAAGCTCAGGCCCTTGGCAGGTGATTCGTTCAAACCCATGTTCTCGAGAACTACACTGATGTTGAGATCTCAGGTTCTCTGAGCTACCAGGAGCTCTCCCAGAGCTGTCTACGTTAACAGTGTACATAGGAGCCAAGGCCTTTTTGGTTCCTTGCCTGAGATTGGAACATTCACTCCCACGCACTGAAAATGGCCATAGACCTCACACACAATGCTGTCCTCACAGCAAAGGCAATTCAAGCTCCCCTCCCAGAGCCTATTAACACTACAGTACCCTATTAAACAATAGCCCCAGTACCGATTAACACAAAAAAAGGTAACACTAAACTAAAGGGGGAAATTGATCTTGATTACAAAACGCACCTTCCACAGTGCAGGACAAGGAAGCAGGTAATATTTTTGTTGCCAAGACAGCTCGTTTCATACACTGTACTTGGCAAGGTGCTCCCATGTCAAACCACAAACATAAACCATACAGAGCTGTGCTTACCACAGAGGGGCACCAGGCTGCCAAATTCTGCTCAATTCTCACTGTTTTGTTCTGCATACTCTATCTGCAAGGGCAGGCCAGAAGAATTTTTTGACAAAAATGAACTGCTGGGAATTTTTTCTTAAAAAAAGCCTCCTACAGCTTGTGCAGTCAAGAACATAGCAGGAAATGTGACATAAAAGCAATACAGTCAGTAAATACTCTACTTAGGATAAAACCAAGAAAGAAGAAACTGTTTAGATGCAGTTTTATAAGCTATACCTGCCAAAGTTCCCACATCAGGTTTCATGAGGTTTTGCTCATATTTTCCTGTGAAAAGTATTTTCTCCTTTCACTGCAAAGAAGCTACACTGTCATCAGAGGAAACCAACCAGACAGAGTATATTCTCTGTAGTTAAGTTCACTTCAAAGTCAAACCGAAAAAAATTACTCGGATAGTTTGGCTCAGTAATTTCTCCCACTTCGCTTATAATAAAAACAAGTCATGCAAAGTTACATTGTTTCTTGTGTTTGCTGAACTGATAAAGGTTAGAATCTCTGCTGGGGAATTTGCCAACCTCTATAGCAAATGGCTTTACTCACAATCTGATTTGTATTAATTGTTCAGGTATCAGTGTTAAATGTATCTAAATACGTACTTTGATTTTTCAATGCTTTAATGTTAACCTTTAACTTCGTGAGCTGCATTTCATTTATATTTTAATGTTGTAGTTTTGTACTTCTGTGCATTGTTCTGCACGAGAACTGAACCCTCTCAGGCATCTGCCTGGATCAAAATTCAACCTGTGTTATGTGCTTTGCACTTAATGGGACTACTTTATCATCATTGAATTAAAATTATACACTCTGGGTCTAATTCTGATCAGTAAAAATTTCCAACTGTGACATCAGGTTCAGACTCAAAGTTAAATGAAACCAGATCCCTCAGCCACTGCGAGGGGAACATCCCTCCCTACCCACCAGCCACTTAGGAATGGCACAAAGCGAGTCACCCCTGGGACTGCTGAAGTGTGCTCCTGTCATTGCTCTGATGAGCTCTGGTCTCCAGCACAGGAAAAGAGGAAATACGTTGCCTTATTTTTTCCCTCATGTCATTGTCCTTCCTTGTATTGTGACTGGACTAATCCACAAGTCATCCAGAGATGGGAGCCACCTCCTCTGATAGTTGAAATCAGGGTCATGAGGGATTAATTTTCTGCCTGTCATTTGCATACCAGATAAGGGGAAATAAAAGTTTCAGCTCACTTGTGGGTGAGCGGATGTTTTTGGCTTCACACCACTACAGCTCACACATGCTGCTAGCTCACAAGTTGATCTGTCCTATGACACCAGCACATACTTCAATTGCCAGACTTTCTTATGGGATTACAAGGGATTTTCTCATAAGGGAGAATTTATAAACTGCAGTGTAAACATCCCAGCTGCACAAACCTCTGGTTACATTTCTATCTGTCAGAACTCTAGAATTTTCTAATGCATCTGGCAAACAAACAAACAATCAAACTTGCAAATCCATTATAAAAGTGAAAAAACTTCCAGGGATACAAGACCTACTTCTATGCTTTGATCAAATCAAATCTTTAAAATATAACACTTAGGTTCTAAAATATTGCAAAATATATTTTGAAAAGTTTAATAAAATCCCAGTAGTTGCCTCTAAGTGAAAACCAAGGACTGATGTATTCTCCTGTGATCTATGTGGTGGAGATGATGTTGGGTGTTACAAAACAGGAGGTGCAGACAGTCTGTTTAACTCAAGAGAATTCTCTCCAAGTTTCCTGCAGAACAGACAGTTTCCTGTAACAGTATGTTTGTCTGAGGGAAGCGATCATCCTCTCAGCAGTGTGTCTGATGGACAGAGCCTTGCTAACGAGAAACTGTAAGAAGACAGCGAAAGGGTCATCGCATTCAGCACTGATTCATCCTAGCCTTGACTGGTATCTGATAAACTGTAAATGGTCTATAGTACATTTTAACACTCTAATCACTTTCACTCACTATATTTGTTCAGATCAAACACAGGTTCACAAAATAAGATAAAACTAAACATTAAAAACCCACCTTCTCTAGACTTGCAAGTGGAACCTCAGTGCTGCAAACAAACACAACACATCCTTTTTCAGTATTTTGGGAGTTCACAGAAGTACATTTAATTTTGGTTTTGTTCATTACTGGGGAGCAGATGTATCAGTATAGTCCAGAACTCTCTCTCTTCACCTTATGACTTCCACTGCTTTTTCTGAACTCTATTCCCACACTTCGTGTTCTCTGCTTAGCTCTTCCTCTGCTTTTCACTTTATCCTCTGTGGAAAAAACCAAAACACTTGTTACAAAATTAGCCTGTGTGATCTGCCTACATACTAAGTCCTTGATATTTTCTATATTCCTACAAATCAGTATTTTAACCATAGTCTATTTTCAACATATCTGACCCCTTGTATCCCTTCATTCTATCCCTCATTCGTTTTTCTCTATGTATAAGGCACACCCCGATAGCCAGTTTCTATCCTCTACCTCTAAGTGTTGTTATCTATTCTCATAATTTTGCCAGACAACTTAGATAATGGAAGTTTTTTGGCAAGCTTCAATCTAGTATACATAAAACTGAAAAGGGAGCAACATATAATGAAAGGAGGTAATGACTTAAAAGGCTCCTAATCAAACCACCTAAGAATGTGCCATGCTAGTGTGCCAATGAACTGTAATGCACATCATGGGCGTGACTGTTCAATAAAGAGCTATAAAAAACCTCCTGTAAAATAAGAGCTGCAATCCAACTGTTTACTTTTACCCAAACACGCTTAACTTTTAATCTAAATCAATTCCCTTCTTTTCCCCTTGTGCTTTCCAGAGCTAGCAACCACTTCCCCAACTAACCCCATGTAAACATTCCAGCTCATCAGTCATACAACATTAGATGTCACACAAATTGTTTGCTTTCACACTACAAACTAGCAGCCTCAGTAAAGCTATCTAGAAGTACAACATTAATGAATGGTCTTCTGCTTTTGACAAGAAAAAGATGAAATCTTCAGTTCACCAAGTGGCTGATTTAGGCTCAAAAACAATGAAGGAGGCTACCGTGAAATGGAAAATGAAATTCAGATGTCTGTTGCAAAGTGTTCCATAAAAAGCAAAAAGAGTATTACTATATTTGCATCTTCAACACAGCTTTTAATTCCTCTTGTTCTCCTGTCTCCTCATGCGTAGCTATTCCTTTTGTCTACCCAAAACCAAGGGAAGAGACTTGGAGACTGGCTTCTCTTTGAATCTTCAGGTTCAGCTAAATCATAGCAGTTGTTTTTAAGACATTTCCTGCCCCAGCCAGCCAGCCAAAAATCCTATTCATGTTCTCATCATGTTGAGTATTGCAACATCCTTTTCTCAGGAGTTATCAAGCACAGTCTTGTCCTGCTTCAATTCACCTCGAAAGCAGCTGAAAAGATCAACTCTCTCATCTGTCCTCCATCACATCCTTTCCTTGCTGGCCCTCAAATGAAACTGAAGCTCTTTATCCTACATTTCAAGGCCTTCCTGATTTCTGCCTATCTGTCCATGTAGAAGGATTAGCTCCCAGTGCCACTCAGTCTATTCATCACCATTGTTCATTGCAGGAAAACACCTCTTGCAAAAACTCATGCTTGCAAGGAGCACCCATTAAACAGAAGAAAAAGCATTTTGCTATGCTTTTCCAATGATACACAATGCTTTTTCTCTGGTACACAGATAAGAAGCTCCCTCCCTTACTTCTTGAACCTTTTTGTCATCCCATGCTTTACACCCAGTGCATACACTATAATGGAGGGGGTGTGAGAAGGGGAAGGAAGGATGTTGTAGGCACCATATGTTTACAGAGTTCCAGTCACAACAGAGGTCTTCATCCATCAGCGCAGTTCCTGGACACTACAACAATAAGCAAACTAAACAAACAGTAAGAGCATGTCCAGCAGACAGGCTTCTAGATCCAGGCTGTGTGTGCAGAGTTCCTCTCCAGCACGGCACAAATTTCACAGCTGCTCTCCTTCCACCTTTGTTCCCCTGAAGAGGACACTCCTGGTGTTCCCAACACTTAGCTCCACTGCCACTCATCACATAGAAGCAGCCAAAGTTGTAAAAAGTGCTCCCTGGGGAGCTGGGGACTTGGAGCAGACCCCTGCACTGATGCACCCCAGTTGCTGGCAGCCAGTCCCTGGCTGAGTGGGTGTCAGGAGCTCCTGTGCTTGTGATGAAGAAGGTAAAGCATGACAGCAGCCCCACAAAGTGATTCATAGCTTCTGAGGAAGCACTTTCCCACTGAGATGACTGCACTCACTGTCTTATCCACACTCTATGACTGATTGCAGGTAAGTTCAGAGGACCAGCAATCCTGCAGCAGATGCCAAAGAAAGGGAACCAGAGCCAACTTCAATGACATCACCAAAGAGGAGGCATAGTGCCACCCCATCACATTGTAATGGGAGTGGGGAGAAGGGGGTCATGACTCCTTTTGGGGAGCATCACCTGCCAGTTTTGTAACTCCATGTAAAATAATACCAAAATTTAAAAGAAAAGTTCATCTCTCTGCTAGATGAAAGCAACATAGAAGACTCCGCACTTGGAAGGGGAGCCTTCTGGTATTCATTGCTCCTCTTTCAACTGAGAAGGCTGAACACAGGTAAGAAATAGGTGAGAAATAGCACACAGGTGAGAAATACTGCGAGGAGGAAGCAGAAAGCTGGAGAAAATTCAGAAGCCAACCAACTACCCCAGGGAGCAGCAGGGCCTGGCACAGAGCAGCACTAAACTGGCTGCTTCAGGCCCATATGGGAACAGAGGAAACCATGTAATTCTGGAAGCTGATAGGAAATTATAGAGATCACCCAGTCTGACCTTCTTCTCACAGCAGGGCTGGCTTCAAATAGCACTGATAGACCTCAGAGAGCTCATGGGTTTCAGGGTCTTAACTGAAGTCAAATGTTTGTAGTAATTGAAACAGAAGGTGCCTTAAACCAGGCTGAACCCACCACATGAATGCCCATAGTGCCACAATCAATGGGACTGGGGATGTCTCCACCATACACATGCATTTGTTTCTCCACATCGTTAGCAAGATGCAGCTTGCTATTTGCTGAAAAGCCAAGCAGCCCCTTCATCTGCAAGAATAAAAAGACAAAGTGCCAAGAGTCATTTGCACAGTGCACAATGAAGACATTGTATCAGAGACTTCTGTGCTGCTTGTGAAGGAACAATATCAAAAGCCTTGGTATGGGAAGCATTTGATTTGACATTCAAGTACAAATAGCTTTGCTCTAGTAGACTTTCTGCCACCAGAAGTGATTACATCAGTCAGAATTTGAATACACTCTGACCTAGATTTTCAGAAGCTCATAAAGAAGATGGTCATCCTAATGCCCTTTCACAGATATGTACTGATTCACTACGGATTTGCCGTTCTAACTGTTGAAAAATAAAGTATTAAAAATCAACATACGCAGACAGGAGGTTGAGAGTTGGACTTTGGGTGAGCATGAAAACCATCCGATTATAGAGTGAGAGCTGAAATGACCACTGAAATGTCTGGGTATTTATATATTATATCACTGAATTTCAGCAGGAATGTTGTAAACTGAATCATTCAACAAAGTCAGTTAATTTCCTGGTCCTGCTGCTAAGCTTATTATTAGCCAGTGTCAACTAATGTTTTGGCAATGAGTCATCTCAGTAATGTCATTTTTCTTTGTCATTATTTCTAATTTTGACTGAAAAGCAGAGTACAATGGATACCTTACAGGAGTCTTCTGCTAGACTTCTTTTGGGAAGTTATGTGGCAGACCTGGGCCTCATGGCAGGTGTAATCAGAGATCTACTATTGTCTTACAATTATTTATGTTACAATACATTAGTGTGGAGCCATAAAAAGCTGTATTTCTCATAACATGAAGATTGAAAAGTATCAAAAGCTTTCTCAAAGAAGCAATAAGTCAGTTTTATGGTGGCAGAGAACTCAGTTTTTACTGGAGAGGGCAAACAAGATGATGGTGCTGATCTATTTTATTTAACAGTTTTTAGTATCCTCCTTCAAGTTTTCAAAATACAAGAGGAATGTTTCTAATTAAACTGCGTTGGTAGGGAAGACATCTCTTACCTCTAAGTGAGAAAATGCACTATAAGAACTCAAAAATTGCCCACTGTTGCAGTCTACTTTCATCTACCTTGTGGATATCCATGTCACAACAACAAGTTATCTTAGGCAATTTCACAATAAGTTATTCCAAACAACAATTACAACACCCACTGGAGATCCAGAAGCTCACCTTAAACTTTCTTCCTCCTCTTCCATAAAACCACACTGGATAGCCCTGCTATTCCAACCTTCTTTTCTTCTGCACCATGCCCAGTTCTAGTCCCTGTTCACGATTTCCTTCAGCTCCACATTCCTCATGACTCAGCTGGTTTTCCATCAACATAATCCGTCAGGATTTTGTCTCTTTCCTCCTTAAGGAAAACAGTAGTTTCTAAAGCTACTCCATATTCCATCACAGAAGCTTGCTTTTCTTTTTTTTTATTTTATTTTTGGTCTGAGGGGGCTGGGTATTTTTGTGTGTAAAGAAAATGAAAGACGATGATGAATACACTGTCTTCCTTCAGTCACACATCTAAAACATCTTTAAAACTTGTGGAGCATCATTAGAAGTCTCAGCTCTGTTTCTGACCATGTTTTTTGCAGAAAGCAGTGTCTCAGGATGCTGAACTCTGTGTGACTTTTAAGTTCTTTGAAATACAGGCCACCCTTTGCTTCAGCCCATTTCCAACCTGCCCAGACTGTTACTTGGAGTTTCTTTGCTCAGTCTCTCCCTCATTCATGCAATCCACAGTTAGGGATTACACTTGCCTTGAAAAAAAACAGAGTTCAACAAAAGAGTGTTTTAGATCAAACTCATACAAGTTTTAGTGACCCCTTTAGTAAAGAAGTAACAATTAGCTTCAACTCTGAATTATATCTGATATTTTCCATGGGATCTAGCACCTATGGTTATAACTCCTGTCAAGTTAGAAGGCATGCAGTCAGAACAGATTAAGCAAGCAGGAATGATATTGCTTTGTATGTGGCAAAATAATTCTTGGGTATTAAAAAACCCCACAGCAATTAGGGTGAAAAAACCTCAGACTGTCTGTAAAATAAACACAGAGGGATGATTCAGCTGCAAAATGCAGAATGATCAACTGCTTTTAAAAGCGACAGTCTGCAGGGTTTTGCTCTCACTGTTAAAAAACAGGCTTTGGTTCTAGATAACCTGTGAAGACAAAATAAGTCTCAAATAAAATGAGCACCCAGTAGTAGAAGTGTCATTATTTTCAGTGTCTGGTTTATGTAAATTTAATCTACAAATTTTGCACAGCACCTTCAAAATCGACTGCATTTTTCATTCCCTCTTGGTATCAAATCGTCCATCCAAATAAATTAAAGGATTAAAATATGCAATAAAACATAAGAGGTTTAGATGAAATATGCATAATAATGTGCAAAAAATAGATGTCTTATTTGCATTCCTGGTTGTTACACAATACCAGAAAAATAAGCCAGAGTAAAGAAATTTAAAAGGAAAACACTTTCTTTTTTTCAGTTGGAATGTGAGAACATATCCTCTAGAGATGATGATGTCATTCATCAAGTCATCACATAGAAGCTAGGTGTTTTTTTTTCAGGATAAGAAAAACTTTTTATTTGCTGAAAAGATGCATATTTGGATTATTAAAAACACTCAGGAAATTTCTCTTTTTCTCTCTGGGGCTAAAAATCAGTTTTTTCAAGTAACAACTTTATGATTCCTTTCTATTTTTCAAAATTAAATGCTTTTAACTTTGTTTCCAAATTAAACAAGAATTTTTGAATTAATATAAAAATGTTAAATGCCAAGAAAGAGGGTATGTAACTTTCCTTCTTAAAAATGGAACTTAAAGTATCCTACTTGGTTTGATTCCAAATGACTGTTTTTCCAAGTGAGGCAAATCAAGTGACAGAAAGCTCTGACTTTAATGTTATGCGTGCAGAAGTTTCTAGACAGCTCTGCACATCTGGGTCCCTTTCCCATGTGGCCCCCAGAGGAGGGAGGCCACGATTGTGCCCTGCAGAGGCAGGTGCAGACTCCAGAGCACTGTGCTCTGCTCCAGCCCTGATCCTGTCTCCCCTAGGAGCTCCCCTGCTGCTGTGAAGCTGTCTCCTGCACGGACACCATGAGTTATGGCTACGCTATGCTGTGAGTTCGGGAGCTAGAGATTAGAAGCAGCAGAAGTTAAGGAGGAGAACAAGAGCGTGAGGGCAGAGGAAGAGTCTGTGGAACTGGTCACGTGGAGCAATGCGGAGATGCTATGCGAAAACTTTACATGACGGGATATGCTTAAAAGAAGAGAGGGGCAGAAGAATCAAACCGAAACAAAACTGCAAAAGACAATTTTAGCAAGTACTTTTGAAATGAAGTACCAGAACCTTGCATCACAATGAAGTCAGAACATTAGGTCTCTGTTTTCACTTCAGAACAAGCTTTACATAAATGTAATTTATCTGAATTCTTAGATTAGATAACTGTAATTAGTCTAATTCTTTGCAGAATATTCACATATCATTAAGCTGATATGCCCATATGCCCCTGTACTAGCCAGTTTTAACGTCTTAGTCCTCAGCTCACCTGCCTCGGAAAGGAGCAAGGAGGCAGGCTTTCTGTTTCTGCAGCCCTTAGAAAAAGAGGTCAAACTGGATGCTAGGCACATGATGTGCTCAAACTGCAGCTTCTGTGTCTAGACGGAAAGCAAGCCCATCACTAGGTGACCACTTGTGAGTTTCTTCTCTCAATCTTTTATCTACACCGCTTAATTTTCCTACACAAGTCACACATTCTTCATTACAATTCTGGACCATCACATCAGCAGCAGCACTCAACCCTCCTCAAAGTTGAATCTACCCTTTCCTTTCCACCCATGGCCAGCCTGCCTCCTGTGAAGTAAAACACACACAGGCAATAGCAGCCACAGAACTATGTAGAATATATCCAACAAAGATTTAGCATCTGTGTTGCTCATTACTTCCTAAGGAACTAGTAATTAACATTTTCAATTAAATGAAGACTAGTCACCTAATGGCCTCAGTACAGTTTGGAATTTGCCTCAGTTGTGCAGGTCTCCAAGAAAATATTTCAATTATCGCAATTTCAAAACAAAAAGTTCCAAAATGTTACTACCTATTCAAAAATTTAAAAGTATAATTTCATGAGTGAGCCTTTTTTTTTTTGGAACCAGACCAACAGGGGCTAACAATACTATTCCCAAAATCCTGATAGATGATAGGCTTTGACACACATTAACATATTGTCCTCAGCGTGCGATTAGAAGAGTCGTAAACTAACATCACTTTTGTCTGTTCTCAATTTTCATTCCATCAAAAGGAGTCCCAGTAATAAAGCTGACCAAGAACCAGAAAGCTTTTGAAGGCAAAATTAACATTGCAGAGTTAACATCATGCAAAAGAAGGCTGGGGAGGGGGGAAACATCCGAGAGAAAAAGAACTGTAAGTACAAAAATATCAATATTCAACACAAAGCAGTTCTCCTTATTGCAGAGATAGTTAACCTTAGCCGACTAGTTATTTCCACAGATTTTGTTCTACTACCTTCTCAGTGCTGCTTGAGGTCTAACCCAGGACTTCACACGGACAGGAAACTCCCCCTTTGCCGCAAAAAAATTCTGCTCTCTCTGTTCTTAGAGACTGTTATTCCCCTTCTGCATTACAAAGTTGAGAAAACCCCAGAAAACATTTCAGATCCTCCTATTTTTGAGTAAGCTTTTTTTCCCCACCCTTCCAGATTCAGATGTTAATTTCGGCTCATGGGTAACATTGTTGAATTCTTCATCAGCATTTCCTTTTTCTCAAAGTGGAGGTTTAATCTTCATTTAATCTTCATCTTGACATGCTGCAAGCCAAAACCAAGCTTCTACCTGAGAGAAAGGATTAGGGCTCACTCATTTTCGGTGGGGCTTTTTCCCTATTTTTTTCTATTCTGGATGCAAAACAACTTCCATCAGCCAGGATGACACAACTTGGATCAATGCAATACCTGCAGGCAAAGCAGAATGCTTTCAGAGTATTGCTCAAGCAAAGTAAGGCAGCTTGTTTCAACCAATCTCCAAAAGATGAAGCATTATTGGAACCAGTAACACAATGCTCTAGACAGCTGTCACTAGGTCAAGCTCAAAGCAGAATGCTAAAGAGAAATTAAATGAGGGAAAAAAAGAAAAAAAAAAAGAAAGAAAAAAGCCGGTGTGATTTCATTTTCAGATATGCTACACCACTTGTTCCCCCTCTGAAAATGTACTGAGGGATGTAGGAGGAGGAGGAGAGGGAAGAATGGGAAAAGACCTGGAACTACCCTGTGCAAGGAGGCTTTATGAAGGTGGGGATGCAGAACTGGGGAGAGAGCTGGGCTTGATTAGGTGAGAGATTCACAGATACTTGAACAATCTGTTGTGTAAGGGAGAGGACAGCATGGACTGCCACAGCCAAAGAGACTGAAGGCCAGAATACTCTGTTTGGGACAGACCAATCTGTTTGGATCTATAGTCTCTCATGAGGAGAAAAAGCCATATGACCTGAATGTACACATAGCTTCCTGCTTAATCTACTCAGTTGTCAAGGACAAATAAAAGAAATTTATGATTTTTAAGAAAATTCTTCACATTGATTTCATGTCCACTTAATGTGGAGTACCTTTGTTCTCATAAAAGGTTACTTAATTTGATAATTAAAGTCTCTACTCCCAGAATTTATAATGGTTTACATTACTATAATGCAATCTTGGGTCTTAAACTCATCTAAACCAGATAAATGAAAAGAGAAGTGACAGACATAGAAAAAAACCCCATACAGTAATGGTATCAGAAACAGTTTTTGGCCAGAGATGATTAAAAACACAGAAAGCTACATATCTATGCAATTAAATCACAACATTTCTGTGCCTTCACTTAGAACTACCACCATTCTATAGTAAAACATCATTGTCTACAATTAATCAGCCCTAAAATACTGTGGGCTCTGAAGCCAGCTACCTCCTAGGATTCACTCCAGGCTTCCTAGCACTGTTTTCCTTGTGGTCAGTCTGACACTGTTCGCTCTCCCACAGCACTGACCAAGAGCTGCTCTTCCTTTTAGCAAAAAGAGGTCATGGCTCTGGAGTTCAACTTCCTGTGAAAGAAGCATGACACTGCTGAGCCATCACTAAGTCTCTTCTGCAGAACTGCTCAGCTGGGATCATGAACTGGCTCCTGATTTTGTCACTCTTTTCAAAGAAAAACAAGAGGCATAGTTCAAATCAAAGAAACTGCTTGAGACTTGTAAATCCTTGTTTCCTGTGTGTTATTGACTTTGTGAGTTACACACTACACCCACAAAAGCCACAGAACCTCTGTCAGGTCCTCCTTGACATAGCAGCATCTCCAGCTACCTCCAGGTTTTCTATACTGTTCCAGAAAACCCTCACTCCTCTCCCACATCCCCAAAGTTCACCCCACACACACACACCCTCGCAAAACATCTGGCTCCAGTTAATCTGGAGCTACACTTTGTGCAGGGCTGTCAGACTGCCTTCACACAGAGTGAAACAGCGTTGCTTCCTGCCTAAAAGGGTACTCAAAATTATGTAAATATCTCTTGCCTCTGCCCAGTTAGTCATTTTCATAAAATGTAAGAGCACTTACTATCTTGGGACCTCTCCTCCTCTGCTCAGTTCTGTTGTGTAACAAGCCCACAAATTACTGGAAGACTGACATACAGTGCAGTTGCGTAACTGTTGTTTCCTTCTGAAACTGAGCAAAAACCAACACTATCACCACCACACAAGTTTCAGCTGTCTTGTTTCCTGTCAGCATGTCTTTACCTGGGAGAAAAAACTCTTAGGTTGCTCCTAAGATTGAGCATGCATGCCCATCACTGCTTCCTGACAGTCCTTTTGGGAGATGTTTGTCTTTAACTAACTACCAGCCATGACTCTGTTTTGTTGTCATCTCCAGCTTTCTTACACCACAACTTATATACCATAGTTTTATATCTAGAGAGAGAGCGATACAGATATACCAAAAGAAAAGAGCAATAGGGCATTTATATATATATTATTTACATGCATATATTTGTATATAGAAATAAAATGGAGAGATATACGCACCACCACAAGCTACATCACATATTGGTGGACAATCACTAGAAGTGCCACACATCCATTTCTAATAATCTCATCCTGAAATTCCCACTCAAGCAGAATGTAAATGCAGTTAATACCCTGAGAACCATTGGCAAGGGCAGTTAGATAAAACATCAGCTACCCTTCTGTGACTTGTATCCAAACTTTGCCTTGAATCCTAAGTTGTTTTTCTTATGCTGCTGTCAGGAGCTTTTACATTGAAAGGCAGAAGTACCATAAGTACACAGCTGTAACAGCATAATTATTAGAGATCTATTACAACACTGGATTTTACATCTCTGTTCATGTGTATTGCAACAAGTGAAACAAGCTTCTAAATCCCTCTCCTTGCCACAGCCAGCTGGAAGCTTAATGTAATTAAATAATCAAGACTTGTAATAACAAC
This sequence comes from Sclerurus mexicanus, assembly GCA_013396755.1. Taxonomy (NCBI): domain Eukaryota; kingdom Metazoa; phylum Chordata; class Aves; order Passeriformes; family Furnariidae; genus Sclerurus; species Sclerurus mexicanus. The sequence goes on from VWZF01003190.1 coordinate 755,224, forward strand.
AGTGGGAAATAAAAGAAAAAGGCCCATTACTTGTTTTGTTTGAGTATTAGTGCTTTGTAGGTAACACACAAGCATAAGCTTTTCAGGTACCTAAAGGATCAGTTACTGCCAAGTCAGATTTAGATATCTGTACTGAGAAAGTTTTCATTAAATTCTTCTAACAAAGAAGCAAATACAATTTTCACAAAATACACACTATAGATTTCTTCATCATGGTTCAAAACTTCACTGTAGCCACCAGGAATAAGTAATTTCTCAATACAGAAGGGCCATACTATGACTTTAACCTCTTGGGAGACAGTGTTTTTTCTCTGAGTTTATATAGCTCCTGGCACCCAGAGTTTGGTCAGGATTTCAAAATAATATAAATAAATAAGAGTAATCAAATTAGTGCTAACTGCAAATATGAGGATCTATCAGGACTGTTAACTTCTAGAAACAGTACCGATGATAGTACATAAGCACCAATTTATCCCATTACCCTATGATTGAGAGGTCTAAAAGAAAAGCAGGGAAGCAGCAAGCTGAAGTTCAATAGACAAAGGAAATAAAACAGAGAATTAGCTTGTTGTGCTGCTATGGCTGAGTGCATGTGCCTTTCCACACGTTACATGCTCTGCTCTTTTGTTATCTGTCCAGAGCTTTCAGAGTATAACAGTGCTCTTCTGCTAGCTGTGCCAAATGTGGAGGGAAATGAAATTCCTTCTTCTCAAAAATGGTTCAATTACTCAAGATAAAAATCTGAGTCACAAAAAGAGGGGAAAAAACACATACAGCACATTAGCTAAATTATGCAATTAATCTCCAGAAAGAAAAAGAAGCAGAGCAGCAGGCTTAGAGCCCAGGTTTAACAGGGGTAAAAGGGGAGTTTTAGTTAGGAATACAGCATGAGGGTTTGTTAGAAAGCAGATAAAATAGTAAGCTCCCAGTCACAGCACTTGCCAGAGTGTTGCTACACAGACTAGTTATCTGCCAGCCAGTTGCAAGATCCAAGCTAGTGACTTTGCTTCAGCTTTCTGGTTTAGGAAACAGGCCTGCTACATAATACAAAATGGCAATGTCATAAACTGGAAAAGCAATTCTCCACAGGTGAGTCACGAGAAACATCAGACAGTGCTGAATCCAGGATGAGCCATGGCTGCAGGAACAGAGGAAAGACACTGGAAACAATCAAACCCACACAACAAGTAATTACATAACCTTTTGCTTTCCTCACCACAACAGTGGTGAAACTACTAAGCCATTATTAACTTTCTTGAGGCTCTAACCTTGGGTTAGCCCTGTTCATGCTGGAACTGTTGCTGACAAGAAATTTTGACGCTCTCGGGGGCTGCATCCTGCAGCTCTATGTCAGCATGGCACTCCTGACCCAACAGTCGTGGCCCCACTGGAGCCCCTTCCCCTCACTCACCATCGACCTCAGCTTCCTCACTGGAGGACCTGGCACTTTATTTACACCCAAGGAAGAGAACACACAGGAGTATTTGAGCTTCCCCCCTGCCACTAACATACCTGCGTAACAGCAAAGTCCAACATGCGTTCAGGGCGTTTCAGTGATCACACTGAGCCAAACCAACACCTCCCCAGACTAGGATTCAGGAGGGGAAAGTCTTCCTTCCTGCTCTGATGAGCTGGGCTTAAGTGGGTTCTGGAGCAGCAGGTGGGAAGGTAACAGGAGACTCTCCCACCCCCCGGGGAAAGACTTGGAGAGAAAACACCTGAAATGGAAGGCAGCCTGCCTGGAGCTGAGTAGAAGAGGAAAGAGCAAGTGCTTGGTTTGTCACACATAGTTTTCCAGGGCAGATTGTGAGGAGTAAGCCTCCATTTGCAGTAGGACTTGTGTATGTAATGTGTTACAGGTTCTCAACTTGCCAAAATGTAGCAAAGCTGGCAAAGCAGCCAGCAAGACTTGGCCGGTGTCCTTCGGGAAGGTTGTCAGCAGCTGCTCAGGAGAAGTATCTTGGGGTCACCAATACCACTGGAGAAGATTGCTAGGACAGAGGAAAGGCAGCTGGTAGGCATTTGTTATTCCTGTAACCCCAGCTGAGTAGGCCAGCTCTGATCCTGCACATTTGTAAGCTGGAAGTGTGAGAGGAGCATGCTTGTACAGTATTAAATCATTCCAGCTCTTAGCACCTATGTATTTCCCATATTCATTTGTCCACATAGCTTGACAAATTCTGTTGCCTCAGCTATTTAGATGAGCTCCAGAAGTTTTGTAAATAAATCCCTTAAAAGGGCTGTGCAATTATCCTTGTGTGTTGTTTCTTAGGAGTGTAATTTTCCACAGCTGCTGTGAATGACTGAAGAGGTATGTAAACAAACATCAACACAATTTCCAGCAGTGCTTTTTCATATTCTTTTGATAAAGAGGGTACATCTTTCTCACCTTAGAAACAGGTTTTCTATAGCTCATCCTAGACTTTGGACTACTTAATCCCCTGAATTGTTTGCTGCTGTGTTCTGAGGACAAATAAAAGTGCCTGCCATCTAAACTCTCCCTGGAAGTATAGGTAGGCATCCTTTCACATCCCTTTAAATCACATATCTCTGTAGTATTGAAGTCTCTCTCAATAGACTGAAATCAAAGTAATGATGTTTCTGCCTGTCTGGTCTTCTAACCATCAAATTACATTGCTAGTTTTTTGGTTTTCCACAAGTAAAACTGCTATCTCAAAAGTGAGCATGGAAGAGGCACTCCATGCTACACTCCATGTGCCTGTAGATTTGTTTTAACTTGATCTTATCTCTGGTGATGCAAAAATATCTTTGCATTTATGCTGACCAAAAGTGGAGTTCCCTCTTTAAGGTCACTGTGTTTTGCTGCTGTGGGAATTTCCAGAATTTGATAATGGTAAGGAAAAGCTGTGTGTGGATGTGCAGTCTGTACCACTCCAGCAGTAAGAACCTGAGGGCTGAATGCATCTGTGCTGCCGTGGGAAGGAAATCAGGGCAGCACTTCATCCGGACCTGACAGTGCTGTGCGACACATCAAGGGACAGAAATTGAAGTGTTTTCCCTTCCTCCTTTCTCCTCTCCCCCTGTCCGCACCCAGCCTTGATCACGGCAGTCATTCCAGACAGGGAGATGAGGCGATTTGTAAGATTTTCAAATCTGCTCTTTAAGAAGAAAGTCTGAAAAGAGTGGTTAAAAACTCAGCATCATTTTTCACAGCTAAAGGGCCCTCTGCATTGGTTCTGTTCCCTTTAAACTCTGGAATGCTTATGTTGGTTTGTTTTGGGGTAGGGAGTTGAGCTTTTTTCTGTAAGCAACTTCAAATTTCCATAAATCAGAAACACATTGAAGTTTTGGAAAACAATTGTTTGGCAGTTGCTTTTACAAGAAAACCATACTGTAAACACAACTCCAAATTGTGCTGCAAAGACCTTTCAGGTTGGATTGTACTGAACAATGTAGGACCGGTGTAAATATTTGAGCACACAACACCAAGGTCTTTGACGCAGTTTACATGTAAATGTGATAGTCAGTTTGCACTGATTAGTTTCTCCTCCAAGGAAATCTGTGAATCAATCCAGTGGGGGGTTGAATTTTGAGACAGTCCAAGACAGCTGATTTTTTCAGCTACAGAACCATAACTGGTCCAAAAAACGTTGCATGGATGAAGGCAGGTAATAGCAGAAACTTAATACTTGTGCATGAAAGCAAGAATAAGTAAAACTGCTGAAGTGACTGTTGAGTTCTCTAAGATAAAGCCACACCGAAGTGTTATTCACTCCTTCCTATGATATGGGGCAACAGATGACAATTGTTTTGCTATTACTAATTACTTTAAAACTAATTTAGAGATAGAATAGCCGAAAGGGATGCTAGCTTTTCATTCAATCCACTAGATTAACCATGTGACTAAATCCATTAATGATACAGACTACTTTTCAAATCATAAAAGATCATAAGAAATCATACTTGTAGACTGTGTTGGTTTTCCCTATAAAGTACTTACACTTGCTCAACATGGGGGAGAGCCAGGCCTTTTCCTGAGCTGAAGGGCTATAGACAGCATGTGCTCACTCCAAAGCACCTGTGGAGCCCACTTTCCAGTGGTGCTGAGAACACACCCACTAAGTAAAAACCTGTCCCTTTGCAGCAGTAGATACTGTTATCTCAAAATTGCCAAAGTGGGTATCATTTGAAAGACTTGGCCTAAATTTCAAGAGTAGTACTAAAGTGCAGTGAGAATTTGGGAGCTTCTGCAATTTGTAAGATCAAAGAGTTCAATATTTAACCATGTGCCAAAAGAATGAAGATACACTTAAAAGGAGAAATTTCTTTGAGTTTTATTACATTTTAAAGATATAAAGCATTAAAAAATTTCATTTTATAGCTTCGGGTGTCTCTGCAAACATCCTCTGTTTACTCACAAATGACCACAGTTTAGCTTTCAGCAGATGAGATAGGAAGTCTGTGTGGCACATCATGTCACATTATAATGAGGAAGGAAGCTAGGAGAATTTTGGAACAGAAGAGAGAAAGTTGGTTTTGGTTTTCTTACATAAACCCTTCCAAGCAAGTGTCATGCCTTCCCATTTGTCTGGTAAAGACTTGTGGTAAGGAGCATGGGGAAATGCAAATATAGGAAGTAACATCTGTAAAGCCCTCTTTTGAAATCTCAGCACTATCAATACACAGAACTTGCTGTCCTCTCATGCTCAGTGGCACAGTACATGCTGAACTTTCAATGAAAACAGGAAAACAAACAACCATTATTTGCTTTATTTTCAGCATATGTTTTTGTCTACATTTTTCATCTCATTGAATTGCAAAGGCCTGAAGTTACATGTTTATTTGGGTCTTCTTTGGGTCATGAGTTTTTCTCATACACCCACCTAAACTTAGACTATATTACACTGTTACAGAAAGTGCTTCAAAGTGTACACAATATGGAAATGAATTCAATTGGAGTTTAGAATTTCAGTTACCTTCAAAAGCATTGGAGAAATAGGGACAAGGTGTGCTAGGATTATGTCATGATGATGAAGTGCAGATGTTTCTAGCGTGGCATTCAAAGAAGCCATTCTTGACATATATTAGTCAAACTGTCATATGACAACCTTTTTCTTTTTTTTTTTTCCCTAGTATTCCAAATTCTTATAATAATGAGTCTTTAAACTGAGATTCCAGGTCTGATTGTCTCGAGCTTAGGTACAGATATAACCCGGAGGAAATTCCATATTTGAGGAAATGCATTCTTGGTGTGTGTCTGAAGTTACACAACTGATGAGGATGTGAGGGAGAGAGTAGGCAGATTCATCACGTAGTTCATTGCCTCCTTCCATTATCAGTTTGATCATCCTCAGTGCTGTTACGCTACACTGTCAATGCCAAGTGAGACTATCATCTCACTTGACTTGACAAGAGCAAGGGTAGTTTTGCCTGCAGCTGACTAGAACGCTCTCCAGGAGTAAAGTACTTATGATATCAACTCTTAAGCTTCATACAAAAAGCAGAATAATCCCCATGGGTTCAGTTGCAACTTTTCTTGTGGATTTTGCTCGTAGGCTTCCTATAGCAAGAGATCAAAGTACCAGTTACCCCGAACCTTGCTTACTTAGAGAGTCAATAATACACAAAACCGACTGTTATAGTGTACAGTTACAATATATAGTATAAGGTATAACTCATTGAAACCACAGATTATCCTCACCAGATGCTCAGTATTTGCCAACCTGAATTAAGTGGGATTTCTAGAACTGAAAGGATAATTTTAGAATACCTCAAAATGGCTAAAAAGCTCAAAGAAATCAGAAAATATATTTTGCCTCCTGTTTTGGGAGAAAATAAAGAGTACTTCTCTCCCATTGTAGAACACACCAAAATACTTAAGATTACAATCATCAGAAAGACTGGGAATTCCTACTTACAGCTGAATAGATAAATGGCAATGATTCCAGTTTTGTACTTCTTTAAGCCTGTTTCTGCTCTCAGTATGTGTCATGTTCTTACCATGGAAAAGAAGGGCTGCTCTTCTGTGATATCCAGAGAGCAGAGGGAGTAGTTAAGTACTAAGATTGCAGCATTTTGTACTGTTTATGAAGATGCTTCTGAAAATTATTTCCTGTTATCAAAAAGACACAGTGTTCAAAAGTGCTGTTCCCTTTATAAATTCCCATCACTGGAAATACTAAGGGTTCTCTCTTCTCCTGGACAAACAGCCTCTGTAAGGTCACACAACCCTCTAGACATTATGTAAGGACAAAGACATTTTTGGCCGATGATGTGTAAGTGTTCTCTGCACACTTTCTACGTTATTTGCACTTTCTCTGTTTCCGTCATTATTCTGAGAAGTTAGTAATACAGGGTAGATGACTATAAGCATTAAAATGTTATGTAGTAGACATTAGAAGTCCACGTTGATCTCTGTTAAATGGGACATAGAAGACTTGCTTATCTCTTCATGCTTAATTTTTCCAGTGTGACTCCTGTGAGATTACATTTTGATCTTTTATATATAACTGCTCTTCTAGTAACATGTAGCCATTTTGTTCTATGGGTAGGATCCTGAAAGGTTTGATTCTATTCGTCTGCAACCTAGTTGAAGGAATCATCTACTTTGGAGAAAACCTGTTTACATTCCTTCCCAGGTTTTTGCATGCAAGTAGCAATTAATTGATGTGGTTGTGAAGGACCAATGCTCCCTTTTATTAAGGGGCTGTTTAATGTTTTGCTTTCACATCACAGATCTCATGAAAATTATTCAAGCTTCTCAAAAACATAATAAAACTTCAGCATGGCTTTTTAAACTGCATTCTTCAATATTATGTTTCTACAAAATTCAAAACTATTTTAAAATAATATATGACTGGAGAAAATGTAAATGGTTTACTTTGAAATAACATTACGATATATTAATAATAAAAGTCTGCAACTCTGAAATTGAAGTGGATGTCAGTCTCTTTTTCCAGGTAACAAAGGAAAGGACAAGAGCAAATGTCCTCAGTTTGTGGCAGGGCACATTTAGACTGGACATTAAGAAATATTTCTTCACCAAAAGGGTTAGCAAGCATTGGAACAGGCTGCCCAGGGAAGCAGTTGACTAACCATCCCTGAAGATATTTAAAGGATGCGTAAATGTGGCACCCAGGGATATGGTTTAGTGGTGAATTTGGCAGTGTTAGGGTATTGGTTGGACTCGATCTTAGAGGTCTTTTCCAACCTAAACAATTCTATGATTCTAGAATTCAAATAAATTACACCTATGCAAAAGAAATCATACCTGTTCCTAATATGAATAGAGGAATAAATAAAATGAAACATAATATGGTTTTAAAAAAATGACCATATTTATTTTCTATTAAAAATAGACAGTACATCAAGGTTGAAAATATAAATATCAAAATTATTGCACAGTTAGACAACTACCCTATTTTGGCAGCAACATGTTATAACATCATTGCGCAATAATATGCTCTGGCAGATTAAACTCTACAAAAATCCATGATGTGTACCTTTTCTGTTTACATCATAAATCATCCTACAACAGTAAGATAATTGTTTTGGCGTATGTATAAAACATCATACAGTAACATGATACATGCTTTATGAAAGCTGGAAAGAAGGAGAAAAGAGAGAATGTCTCTTAATGCTTCCCATAAGCCTTTGACTCAAATTTAAGCAACAGATATTCACCTTCCCATTTGCAGTCATTTAACACAGGCAGTTCCAAGTACACATACAAATACAGATATATTAAGAGGATTTGTTATAAATAGCTATTGCTTTAATAGGCAGCTTCAAATATACAATCTTCTGTATGTCTTTAAAAAAATAAATGTCCCAGTTCAATCTATAAAAAATAAGAGTTTGTCCACATTTAAACATTCTTAATTAGAATGTGACTCCGTGAATGTCCCAAAGAGTTTGTCCCAGTGGGTGAAATAAGGAGCATAGTTTGATTTGAATTTCAGATGGTGGAGGTCATGATGTGGTGCTCCTCCATACAAACCAAAAGGCACAAGTCGGTGAGTTGACCACGGAAGATCGTATCCTGAATGGTCCTCCACTGATAAAAAAATGTTTACAAGGAAGAAAATCATTTCTGTCAAAGGATGGCATCCTAAGAGCAGTGGATTAATAGCAGCAAAAAATCCCAGTGAAAGCAATTCCCATACACTGGAATACTGTGTAGTAAGGGCAAACGTTGACACATGCTTGTGATGCACCTTGTGGAAGGTCTTGTAGAGCCAAGGCACCTTGTGATGAAGCAAATGCCACAGGAAGTACTCAAAGTCAAACAGCAGCAGGCAAACTGTTACTTGCAGCAGGACCTCAGGCAGCTCTGGAGCTCTCACTGGTAGATTCATTGGTCTCCAGTACCAGTGGAGAAGAGTCACGGGGAAGATCAAAACAACGTGGTGATACACACTTTGAATAATGCAAGGCACCATCATTCCAAGAGTTGGATAGTTCTGTGGCTGGATTTTGTATTTTCTCAAGTTTGGTAGTCTAATGCTTAAAAAGTCCAGTGCAATATACGGCAGACAGAAAGCCATGTATGCTGTAAAGGAAAACAGCACTGGAAAGAACGGTGACTTGATCAATGGCTCCTTTGCTGTGACAAAGTCCCAAAGAGACTGTAGGCACAATCTGTCCCGCCGTCCCTCCATCACGTAGTGCAGCAGCACTCCGTCTGGCAGGCTGCAGTTCATGCTGAGTGCAGTCTGGAAGGTCTGTAAATCCTGCAGCCTTTATCTGCTCAAGGAACAACTCCGCCCCATCAGAAATCCTCCTTACATAGTAATACGCAGCTTTAAAGAGGAAGTTTCCTTTCCTGTTATACAAAGGTGATATAATGCATTACAATCTCAGAACAGAATTAGCTGGCCAAAGGAATCATAGAGCTCTACAAGAGACTTGCAAAGTAGGAAAAACAAGCACAACTGCAGAACTCTAACTCTGGAATTCAAAGAAAGAGGGTTAGAGCATTTTCCACTCCACTTAGTGCAGACATTTGAAAAATTGCTTTCTCTTACTGACTTTAAATTGTGTCATCATCCTTCATTATCTTTCTGCCACTATAGGTAAGGAATACAAATTACCTTTTTTTTTTTAATGTGACTGCTACCAAAGATGTGTGGGTACTGAAACACCTGGTCTGACCTGTGGATATGTGGTGGGTAATGGATGTGTGCAAATACATATTTTCTTAATGATCCCTTGCTTATACAACAGGCTTAGTCAAAAACTTAAGGAGAACTACACTATGCTTCCAGTCTGAATGTGGTGGCTATGACTTATCTCCATCTAGTTTGAGGTCATGCTCTCCTTTATGCACTTGGAATTGACATGGAAAAATTCTTAACTAAATGCAAAATTGAGCCAACAACTTTTGAAGAACAAAATATCTCCCTGCTGCAAAGAATACAAGGTAAAATCTCACTATGCTTCCAGACAGGTACTTAGTAACAAGTATTATTGCATTATTACAATATTCACTCCTCATCTCAACAGCTCTTTGAGAAAGATATGGAAACGATCCTTTACCCAAGTATCAAACTAATGGAAGCAATTAAAAGATGCACCACTTACACCTATGTCCTTTAAAGGATTTTCCTTTGACTAGAGGCAAGCACATCATAGACAGAAGCTAGCAGGCTTGAGTCCAAACATTTCTAATTTGCTAAAAATACATTAGGGTAAACGATGGAAGTTTTGATTTAACCACTAAGACATCACTTCTTTTGTGATTTTAGAAAAAGAAAAACAAAGCTTTGAACATTTAGGGAAACAAAGCTTGCCATCAACTTCCTATGAACTCACTTCTTTTGTAGATACAGCATTTATTCTACTATTGGAAATGAGCTCAACTTCCTGGATAATTTTATTAGCTTGTTCAGATGATTTTAGTTCTTTGCTAATCAGAAAAGAAATCTGATGGGGGAAATGGGAGATAGAATTTCCTTGTTTCTCAATAATTAAGAATTATTAAATAGAAGTCTGCTTTTCTAAATTTGCATGAACTTGTAACACCTAAGTTTGCTTTCAGTCTCAACTGTTTGCAATAGATTTCTGCTCTTAAGGAAGGTCTTGCTCTCTCCTTAGGCTTCAAGGGGTTTGCTGAAACAGTAACATTACCTGTGCTATTATTCAGGCAATAGAAGTTCTTTGTTGGAGGCAGGTCTTTACCTGTTCCACTATATTTTGGAAATAAATTCAGATTCTTTGCTGTTGTGAGACTGTTCTGTTGAATTCAATTAATTCAGACTGTTAATTATAGCAAAATTAAAACCCAGTGAGAGACACCAATCTAAAAGACGAGGATCTATATCCAAGAGCTTCATTTCAGTCTTCCGAATGTATTTTATCCTGACCTCTATTTCACAACAAAGACATCAAAAACCCATTTGTAACATAATCAGCATCTGTGTCTGAGAATATTCACATGATTTCTGTTGATTTATATACCTACAATCAGAAATTAAGTCTCCCAGATGGGATATATGATTCTCTGTTTTATTAAAATTATGCAGGGACTAGATTTATTCTATAATGTATTCCAAATCTGCCAAAAGGAAGATTGACAGAAATTGCTCAGCTGTCTTAAACACACTCATCTGACTAATCCCTACAGCCATATGAAGTCTCAAGTTTTAGAACCACTGCAGCCTACAAGCTACATTTTAAAGAATAGGCATTTTGCCTGCAGCTTAGGTCATAGAAAAATATTCTGAGGTCCCTTAAGGAAAAGTAACGGAATTCTGCACTCCTGTTACTCGTACATCGTGCAACACAAAACCCAAGCAAGGCGCAAGAGAGCAGCACTTACCTGGGAGGCTGGCGCCGCCCTGAGTCGGGACTGCACCGAGCCCAGCACCGCGGGGATGGGTTCTGCCCCGGGGATGGGCTCTGCCCCGGGGACGGGCTCTACCGAGGGGATGGGCTATGCCCCGGGGACGGGCTCCGCCGCACGGTTCCCCCGCTGGGAGCCCGGCCCGCTCAGCGAGAGAAATGAATCCTCCCGCATCGGAGAGGGCAAACCCTCATCCTCCAGAAGCCGTGTCCAAGCCCTTTGGCTCAGCCACCAAAATGCCCTTACGACATATCTCCATTCCGCTAACTTCAGTTTCTTGGTCAGCGCAAGGTACAACATGAAGAAAAGACTAAATACACACAAATCCTTTCTGTTCCTAATTCAGCAACACAACCTCAGCTTTTTTCACTCAACTTACAATGCTGCCAAACTTTCCCATGTGTTACAAGAATCTAAATGGTTCTCTCGAAAGCTCAAGACTCCTGCTACATAGTTTAGGTTGAAGGGCACATAGTTTGGAATGAGGCCCCGCAAAGGGTCTTAAATAGATTCCACATGAGCACAAGACGCAGCACCTATCCCGGACTGCACTGTTGGGTACAAGCTATAAGGTAAACAGCAAAATACTACCGTGGGTAGGAAAATAAGGGAAAAGTTAGCAGAAAACTAGAAAGCTAGAATCGACATACTGAAATTAATGCAGCAGCAGGGAGAAAAATTCTTTTTCTTTCCTCCTCTTCTCTCCGTCTTTATGGCAGGATTACTGTTGTACCAGAGGTAAGGCAACATCCCAGTGCATGCTGAGCCTTCCAACGGGAAAAACGGGGAAGAGGGATGGTGCCTCGCTCAGGACCAGTACCGGGGGAGCAGGGCAGTCGCGGAGCAGAGGCAGGCAGCGGCAGTCCCTGCTCCGGTCTCAGAAGGGATTGTTACCGTGCTGGGCGCACAGGGCGAGCCCGATGTCCTGCCGTCCCGCTCCCCGCTCCCGGCGATGGGGCCGCTCCGCCCCCGCGGCAGCAGCGCCCCCCCGCGGCCGCGACAAACCCTGCAGCGCCCCGCGGCGGCACAAGGCGCTGGGGACACGGGGCTGGCACTGCCTTACAGCGCTGCCTCAGGGAAAGGGGGAGCTTGGCATAGCTATGCCTTCTAGGCTTTTTCATCGGCTGGTCTTGGGGGTCTTTTCCGAGCTAAATGATTCTACGGCTCTAACCTATAGTCTCCTTCTGCTTAGTTATTCTGTGTATTCAAGTGCACGGTCTGGATACAAAGAAGAGATAATGAGATTCTCCTCACATCCCAGGTAAGTGACTTGAACCCTGAGACCATGAAGATGCTGAGAATTTGAGAATGAGGAACATACAATCCTCTTCAGTTTCAATTAAAAACTTTAGCCTAAACACAAAACACTTTTCTTAACAGAACTAACACATTTTCTTCATCAAATTCTTATTCTCCATTTCCCCAACTAAGCTTAACTCTGTTTTCCAACCTCTTTCTATGCTGAGGCACTTCTGTGTTGCTTAAGTTGATTCATACAAACTTTTGTCAGTGTTATCACTAGCCATAAAATCACTAACTAGTGTATAAATGCTCTGCCTGGAGCTAGTGCATCATTCAGTACAATCCACTAACATATACACACTCCACCATGCATTCTGCATGAAATGAAAAGCGTAAATGTACTTACAGATGACTACAAAAAAATTCTTCTCAAGTTCCAAGCACAACATGAGGGCAAAAACATATCTCTACATCTGTGTTATCCCTTATATGTCCAGTTGTTGTACATCTCTAAGTCAAAGCCCTGGATTGTATACTGTCTTCACATGCACACAGGTCTGTGAGTCTGACAATGCATCAGCTGAACAGGGACTACTTTCATGTGGCTTTCTAGCAAAGTTTGATCACATCACTAAACCCTGAGACCAAGTCAGCAGAAGTGCACAGAAACTAGTGCACTTTTGTACTACCCAAAGCTGATGTTCAGCTAACCTTCCACATCATATATATATATACACACACACATGTGTAACACACAGATGGCTATAGAACAGGCGCTAAGGATGTACGATCTGCTTAGAAAAATGTACCATTCATCACTGCTGATTCTTATTAGACTAAGCTTCTCCCTCTTCTCGTCTGTGTTCAGGGTGTCTTATTTTGCACATTTCTTTCCATAGACACCTCTTCAAGTTTGTGTCACACAGTGTTTGTAACATTAGCGAGCCAAGGAGAGCACAGCAGCTCACAATTGTAATAACCACCCCTGTTCCAGTGAGGCAGAGAAGCTCCATAAAGGCTGTTGTATAAAAATTCCATTATTCTGGAATTATTTCCAGGCACACAAGGGGCTCCTCAGTTGACAAAAATGGCAATACATAGTATTTAATACAGTCCGCAGTCTCAACTGCGCAACTACAGTATTCAGAACATACAGAAAGATACAGACAGCATATTTATTACTGAAGGTGACAGAAAGATACAGACTCAGCATACTTATTACTGAAGGTGACAAAGGTCAAAAATTAGTTTGTGTGTGCCATGGCAAAGATTAGTTCCCTGCATTACTGTGTGGTTAAGAGCTATTTATGAGATTAACAGACAGTCTGTTAAACAACCCAATTACCCAAGGTTTAAGAAGATGGTACAAAAAGCTTTCCACCATGTCACTCATTTGAAAGAAGCCTCACCTGGAGGCTCAAAAATTACTCTGTCTTGTGTGCAATTACTTAAAATTAGTACCTTACTTAAAAGTCTCCGAGAAGTCCTCCAAAACAACAAGAATGGCCTTTTAGGCTTGGGAAAAACTTCTCTCAAGGAAAAAGTAAAATGGAAGCTTACTCAGCTATTTGACTTTTCTATTGTAACTGTTTTATGGATGAATAGCTGTGACTACACTTGGGTTTCTGGATTCTGTCCCAAAGATTCACATGCATTCATGAAACAGGAAGTGAAACACACCACACCACTGCAGAAGCCAAGCAGGTCTCATGTGTTTATTGAAATATCTCAAGCATAATAAACATGATGCACGTGGCTCTTGCCGTATCACATATCCTCACAACTGCTGAGTCAGCAACCTTGGATTTCTATAGAAACTTCCTTTCCACACAGCAAGGTGAAGCAAATCTGGCTGATACAAATATAAAGCAAACTTAACAAGTCCTGCTAGGAATTGCAACTGAAATACCCTGAACCAATAAACCACTTTTTCCTTAAACACCTCACAATTCCCTGAGTCTGAATAGGAATAAAATAAACCCAAACAAGCCCTGATTTATGGTTTATGTATATTTTTGCAGGTGTTTTTTTTTTTAAATAAAAAGTTTGCCTCAGTTTAAAACAGACTATTTCCTATGCCATGTAGAAAGGCTATATATCCTGTTAATATTACTGACAGATCTGGGCTGAATCCAACCATGGCACAAAAGCCAGCACCTGCACTGAGGCAATCAACTCTGGAGACTCCTCATTTGGCATGGAATTTTTAGGCATCTGAGAGGAGGCAAAGTCCTCTGCATAGTCAATAGAAAGAGCTCCAAAGTCAGAACCCCGAACCAGATGTGAATCCTCTTCCCCATTAAATGGGTGCTTAGCCCCAGTTTGAAGTGGAAACTGAGACAAATGGAACTGCTTTTAATACTGTCAGGCTTCTCCAGGCTGTTGTACAGTTCCTGAACACACAGGTGGGGAGCCCCATTTAAGCAGTTAAGAAGCAAACAGATCTTCAAAGCAGCACATGATTAAGGGGGCAAGTCCACACAAATTACATCACTCAAGCTGTAGAATTAATGCTTTGGCTCTTCTCTCACCTATAGTATGCTGGGAGAGCTTGTTTTCAAGTTAGTAGGTCAGTGCAAAATGCAAGTATGTTACATCATTCTCCTTGAAAGCCATAGCCTGTTGACAAAGTTAAGTGAAAGTTTTCTTTGAACCTCTACTCTTGTTCCAGGAATCTACGAGGGCAAATAACGACCTCTACCCATAGCTGGTATGTGAAAAATGAAAGACTTCAGGGACACCATTAAATCAAGAAAATGCAGCAATGAATCAGTCCCAAAATAGGACATTTTAACTGACAGTGGTCATCTCTGGCTTCATGACAGTTCTTCTGAGCAGTATTGAAAAAGAAAGTAATCTGATGTAGGTAGCTTTTACGTGATGGCTAAAATAATAACGCAGTAAAAAGTCAGTAAGTGCTTTGTAAAGTGCCAGCACCAAATGGGTCACTTCAGTACAAGGAGTACTCCTGAAAGGTACTCAGAAATGGCAACACACTGAGAAATTGCAGTGTTTTAGGCACAGTGAAAATACTTATTGTTTTAATTTTCAAGCACCTGAGGTGCCAAATGGACTAACTTGTCTTTCAGACATGTCACTAAATTTATGTGCACGACATACTCCTTTTGAGCTAGGTCCTACTACTGTGTTTTGAGTACCATGCCGCTGTGTGCAAAATCAGCAGAATACTATGAGAGAAGTAATACTGAGAAAAAACAACCAAATATGAATTCAATTCAGAAGACATTGCTGGCATTTTAAAAATGCAACATATTAACAATGTAGCATTGTTGCCAGAAAAGTGTATTTCCAAAAAGAAGACAAATTCTTGGTGAAGTATTACTCTGAAACACTGTGTCAGTTTAGAGATACTTCCTAATCATGTTAATGATTTCATTATACATGCGGTATGGTGCATCAAGGCCCCAGATGAAATCCAAGTGTTCCCATTCTGGAATGTTTTTGTAGTAAACCAAATTTGTGATCTGAGTGAGCAGCATAGCAACATCCTTTGGGTCCGCCAGCCAGTCCTGTCCACCACTCCACACCGCAGTTGGTACAGTCATCTCTTTTATTTTGTAGAAAGGGGGAGTAGACTGAGGAGGAGCAAAGTGAAAACAAAAGCATTAGAAAGAAAACCTTCAGTATGATTCTAGTCTGCAGCATAACATTAGCAACTGCAAGAATGTGTCAGGTTCTCATTTTCTCTTTTAGTCGGCTAGAGATGGAGGTAGAGTCCTGACTCAACCAACAACATAACTGCAGGAGTCCTGCACTAATACAGCATGTGCAGCAGTAAAGACAGCAGGGCAGCAGCAGTCTCAGAGAATGCATCCTGTTCAAGGTATTTCTGAACCCTAATCTAAGACCAAAAGTGACTGTTACTCTGAAAGTATGTGAGTGCAGTATTTCACACTCACTAAAGAGACAAAGGGCAAAATATATTTGGCATTGCATGCATGATCTAGGCTGGCAGGACTTCCCCTCAAGAAAGAGGGTGCCTCCACAACTTCATATCCAAGCATGAACTCCATAACCTGGTTACTGGGTAACACTAATGGCTCTTTAGCATGCAGCATAAACACAGCACCCAGAGAAGTGCCCAAGGACTATTTTTTGTAACACTCAGGAATTATATCTGTAAAAGACGCCTACCTGGTTGTAGTGAGCCATATTTGCAGCCTTGCTTCCCCAGTCATAAGCTTTGAGTTCTCCAGTTTTCACAGCCTAGAAATAAACAAATACACATACAAGGAACTGCAACACTACCACAAGAATTAGAAAGTATAGGTCCTCTGGAGAACTGGCAATGGCAACCAACACAAGCAACAGTAAAATGCCAAGTGTTAACAAGGACAAGCGTCACTGCTTTGCCCAGTGTCACAGGATCAAGAAACATTAAGATTCAGAATCATTAGACTTTGTTCCTTAAGATTCCACACACTTTCATAGCAATGGTAGAGAAGTTTAAGGAAAACACTTTTAGTGTATCCAAAGCCAAGATGTTGCAACTCCATGCAAACTTCTGATACATTTACCTTGCTGTCTGATTGTGTGTAACACCCTATAGGGCTTTCTTAGAAAGTCTACTCTGTGTGATTTACCATCTATTTTTGAGAAACACGAGTCTGTATAACACGGACCTGGAAAAAAACTCAAATCTTCACAAATTTCTTCCCAAGCCAACAGTTACAGAGCCTTGTACAGCAGAACACATTGCTTCTGATCAGGTGACCAAATCCAGCCACAAGATCACAGGTGGCACTGATCGCTGCTTCCATGTCAAATGTCTCATTTGCCAGCCTGTTGAGCAAGCTTCAGGCACAACAGCATCACAGGCGTGAAACTGTGCACTGAGATGAAATTCAAAATATACTAATAAAATATAAAATGAAGCCAAACAGAATAGAATACCTGCTGCTTTTCATGGGCATTATCACCTGTAATTAAAACAGGGTTTGCTAAAAGGGAAAAAAATACTTGTTACAGCATTTCTCTGCGTTAAGTTACTCTGTTGTATTTTTTGTTGACCAGTTAGCATATTTTCAAAGAAATAGGGAAGATATGTGAACCAACATAAGCGCTTACCACGACAGCAGTGAGCACCTGCTGTTCTGACAACTGGTAGTTTCAAAGGTTCACTGCGGCTATGCTGCATATATATTTTTGGCATTTTATTCCATTTAAATATCAAAGACATCAAGAGTCTACAAAAAACCTAGAGTCAGGGACATTTCAGATTCTGGAAACTCTACCTGGCTCCAGTGGATCATGTTTTGGACAGATGTTCCCGCAGGGCAATGTGTTGAATACACATCCACTCGGCTCTGCAACAAGATAATGAACATGGTGTACTCCTCACAGTGCATCACTTCTACCCATTGATCCTTCCTGAACAACTAACAGAAACTATTCCATTCCTCTTACAACTATTATAAACAAAAGTTAGCTGGAGCCACTGATACAGATGAGATAAAAGGTTCAAACATTTGGGGGATTAACTACAATTAACTGCAAAATGCTAAAGCTGAATTTTAAATCTAATAATGATATCCCTTAACTTCTTACATATTTAGAAAAAACTGCTAGTAATGTAAGAATTGGGAGCACATTAACTAATATTTAAATGGACATTGAGAAAAAACTTCTGCTACTCTACACTTAAACTAGCAACTGTCAGTTCAAAGTGGTTCAGAATTTCATACATTTTATTTAGAAGCACAAAATATCAAGGGGAAACTTAAATCCTGACAGAAAAAAAAAATATCATCAACCATTAAAACTATGAAAACTGTATGTCTTGGGCAAGGAAACATCAAAAAACTGTACTTTTTACCTTGATATGAAGTACAAAAAAAGTATGGTTTTGCACACAGAATGGTTGAAAAAAAAAAAAGATAATTATCTTGCTCCCATTAAAAAATTCTCAGCCTTCATCTACCAGTGGTTAAACTGGTACCAGCTTCTACTGATTTCAGGGAGCTGGAAACACTAAATGTAGTCTCATGCCACTTGCTGTTAACCAGCTTTTAGAAAACAAAACAAGGTCTGTGAACGAATCCTTTGAAACCAGAGATGCTGATGAAGCCATCAGCATTCTAGTCCCAAAGAAAGTAATTCCACACATTCACCAAGAGACCAGGAAACTTCACCAGTATTCTTAAAAACAGTTGAAAAGTCTATCTTTATTCCTCACTTCGTTGCAAAAGAAAGTAAATACTTGCCCCATCATATTAATTTTTCTTATCCTCTTCCCCAACAGATCTAAAATAATGTATTTCAGTTTTCCAGTAACATTTTAAAAGGTTAATTCTGTCTATCCCAACTGGGGAACTAATCTATACCAAGGAAAGACATTCATTCAAAGTCCATATGATGAAGGCAGGTTAGTCGTTTGATAATTACACTGAAGGTCCATCAGTACAGTAATACAGTAATTACTGTGTTAGAGTTCACCTTCACTTAGCTAATAAAAGAGTCACTAGAACATACCATATTCAAGTTTCTCTCATTAAAACCACATAGAAGAAAGAATAAGTTGCCGCAAAGGTCATCGAGAATTCTGTGGGTGCAAACATGGGTAGCAAGCCACTTCAGCACAAAATTCTGTGGGAGGAATTGTTTCTTTCCAAACATGTCCTACAAAACAACAAACAAACACACAGGATAAACATGTAATTGCACAGAATGACCTGTTTTCAGTTTTTACACCACAACATTCTTGATGTAATTGTTTCCATCTGCACTGCTGACAGGAGTGTCCTATGAAAATGATTTATCTCCTTATCAGCCTTGTTTACAATCCCATGGGAACATCATAGTTAGTGCTTCTGCTACAAAGTGTGCAGTCCATTAACCCCTCGAAAAGTACACAGGAACTGGAAAAATCTTTCAAGAATTTCAAACCTAATCTCAAATTCAAATAAAATTTAAATTCAGTATTTTACAGGAGTACTTTACAGCTTCTTGTCATCAGAATTGTTTAGGGCTAAAGTATGTTAAACTCTGTACTTGCAACTTCCTCTCTTCAAACCATGAGAGAAAAACAAGTTGCATAAGCTGTGGTGACCACTTCTCTTGATGGATATTTTTAAAACATTCAAGGATTTGCAAATGGCCCACTGAAAACTTCCTTAAAAGTGACACAGCTCTTTAAAGATGACTGACCCATGGGTTTGTCACTGTGAGGTACTCCATGCACTTCAGTTTTTTGCAAGTCACCATGAGAATTAAGTTCCTCAGCACAACATGAACATCTGCACAGAGAACTGATCAGCCATTAGTCTCATTAGACAAAGTTCACTATGCAAGAAACAGGAAATCACAATTGTTATTGTCACTTTTATGTTTACTTTCTTTGGAGAGGGGAACTAATAATGCAGACACACATTAAATCAGTAAAGGTACATCACAAGAAGGTTTATCTCACAGAACAAATATGGGTGGTGGCAAGAAAGCATGATTAAAAATGACACACAGCATGGTGTTCACAATGTTTGACATCGGGCACTTACTGCAGCCTGCCTACATTCCCCCTGATGTTAATGGGGAAAAGGTAAACTCCTCCAGAGGGTGATTCACAGCATCTAAATAAAGCTGTTGCTCTTAATCACCTTCTGAAGGGCTGTCTTCCAAAATTAGATGGTTAATTGTGAAACAAATCTGTTAAAGTGCATAGTTCAGAAGTATTCTGTACAGAGATACCATCATATGACTCTTCCAAAACATAGAAGCTATTTAATTAATTGTGATTTCTGTACCTTAAATTCTAGAAAAATATTAATGAAAAAATGTAATTTTATTCCATCTATTAAATTGTAATTGTAAAATACTACTTTAAACATATGCAAATTGTCTCACTAGACAATAATAAAGCCAGAGAAGCCACTGCTGACTTCAAAAGCATCATTATGGTAAAATTGACCCAGAATTCTTGTCATGCGTCACTCTCTAATCCACAGCTTTTTGTTATGCTATTTTCAACTAGAAAGGGGCATAACTCATTTAGCTTAAAACGTTTACACTCAAATACAAACCTTGAGTAGCAGGTCAGGAACCACTCCCAATTTTGCCAGAGGGCTAGTGGCAAACTTGACTGTAGCTACTGGAGCCAAGGCAAAGAACATTTTGATTTTCTTAGCCAGCTGGGGCAAAGTTGAAAAAGCAGCGAAAGCTGTAAATAATGCAAGATCGATTAACAAACCTCACTGATACAAGTTAGATGAGAATTTTACCTGGCAACAATTCCACAAAAAAATCCATGAAAAAGTGTGCAAAAGTATTTTTAGATTAATAGTTTGATTGTAATACCTAGGATCAGTTTAGATAACGTAAATTAATCTAGTTACTAAAAAACCCCAAATTAAATGTGGCAATTCAGAAGGATTGTTTCCTTCCTAAAAGCAAATTAATGCTTACTAACCCAACATCTCTTTCTATTAAAAGATCTAAAGCACATGAGCCAGGCCTTACATACAGCAAAATATTCTAGAAATGGGAATCTTAATTCTATGTGTCTGATAAGTCTAATTTTATTATGGATAGTTTACCAATTTGTTTTAGTAGAAGCCATACTGCTGTCTAGCCATTACTTCAATTTATCATTTCAACAGCCTTCCACTTTTAAGTAAACACAAAAGGTTAAGCTTTTTCATTTAAATGTTGATAAATATTCCAGGAAGTGGCTAAAAACCAGAAGCAGATTTCAAAAGCCCTACTTTTTAATCATTAAACCACGTATGTGGAACTTGATACTGTTTCACACACAATATATTCTAACAAATGCATCTCTTCACATACCCATTGTGGTGCCCTGTGAATGTCCAATGTAAAACACTTGTTCTTGGCCAGTTTTCTTCAAAATGAAGTCCACTGAGGCCGGAATGTCATACTTAGCCATTTCATCAAAGCTACAAAGCAAAGACAGAAAGTCAGTTGTGTAAGTAAAGTTATCAGTGAGGAACAGCTGCACAGAGCTGCCTGCACTGTGGATCAGTTGCCTGGACATAAAGAAAAGCTTCCTTTAGATGAAGCAGAACACTGGTGACTGAGTCTTCACACCAAGCACTGGTGAAAGCAATTAATGTTCTACTGACCACCTGTGAATCTCAACACACTTTACTGACCAAAAAACTCCCCTTTACTGCCCCTACACATGTGACAGCATATGTAACCACAAAAAAACCCTATCTTGTACATTCACAATGTACTGAGGATAGCAAGACAAGAATACCTGAAAATCCAGAATTCTTCTTGCTTCACTGTGAAGTGTTTATGTTTCCTGGACCAGGTGTTCCCTCTGCTGTTTCCCAGCCATACATCACAGCCAGCATCTGCCAGCATAAAGCCAAGGCTGTTGTAATCCAAGTTTGTGATCCAGTTGCTGGCATCTGCAAGCAAACCGTGCTGCAGAAACACAGCAGGCCTGGGACCTGAAAAATAAAGCATTTGTCATAGCTGCCAGTTCATTTAGAATTGAATACCTAGGAGTAATTCAAGTGGGCCATTGAAAGTCTGTTTTAGATTTGCACTTCGAGTATTTAATCTACTTGACTTAATCTACTAAGACTAGCACTGCGTATAATTGCCATAATGCTATGAAATCACAAGCTTTTTCACAAAAAGCTACTTTTTATCATTAAGGACTTTAAACTAGCAACTTGTTAGTTTCCTAACTTGAAGCTCAAAACAGACAACAAATATGCAATATACAAACATGAGAAAAGCAGGAGCTACAAGAAAAATACAAGTAGCTCTTACAACTGTTTCAAGCTCATGAAGGCTCAGCCAAATAGCTCAAACACGGAAACTGTTAAACTACTTAAGACCCTTGTCCTGCTCATACATGTGGGGAAGGCATTCCCACACATATGCTACTGAGATCTTTGTTTTCCAGTTAAGACAATGCCAAACAAGTGTGCTGAGCTGTGGAAATCTCTGTAACTGGTATTGATATTATCTCTGTGCAACTCCCTTCCATTACCAAAGCTCTGGCAGAACCTGAAGAGCAATACAGTAGCCAACAAAGTAATCTGTGTTTCAAAGGACTTTCTCCCCTTAAGTAGTTATAATAACCACATTTAAAACCCAAGTACAATTTAGGAAGACTTTCTCTTGACTTCCTCATCCTGAAAAGGGAAATGACACCTTTATGTGGAATACAGATGAAAAAATTGAAGGTACCTGCCTCTATACAAATAAATTGTCATATAATCCTTTAGGAGAAACATGACTTTCAGAAAATACAAAGAGCTGTTTCTGGTTCTCACAGTAGCACGGATGTTTTGGATTTTGCTTCTGCTTTAATAACTAAAATCAGGTGACATGGTAAGTTTATCTCAGTGCCAGAGATTACTCAGGAATTTAAATCCTCTAGTGACATATCACTCTATTACAATACTCATACAACATTTCCTCCATTCAGCAGAAACTGCTACATCATAACTGTTTCAGTCACCTATACCCTTCATTGAAGGTCATATCCATAAATATTTCCTGCAAGTTCCAAAATCCAAATTAGCAATATTCCCCTTTCCTTGAAATCTTGTGATGAAGAACCTTTGAGTGCCTGCTTTTCTCATTTTGTTAATAAAGCCCACATGGCATACTGTCCAGGCAAGCAGAGCAAATCTCCAGCACTGCCAAACTGACACTATCTTAACACTGAATTTGTGTTCAGTAATGTTCCCTTTTAGCTTTGATACCTGCTTCCCTTTTACGAAACTCAGATCAACCAGCCTTTGTTTTTTTTCAAGAACAGGCTCTCCTCAAACTGCTATTGCATGTTTCCTAATATCGGAAGGGGAAGATTAATTGCTTTAATTCTGTTCTCCTATTAACCTCTAATTTCTGCCAGTTCCTTTTTCACTTTACCAAGCAGTCAGCAGATCTCCACATGAATTGCACAATCACATGACGAACTGACTTGGATAATAATTATTTTCTATCACCTGTGATTCCAAAAACCCCAGAGAGGGAATAAAAAAGGCAGGTCTTAAACTACCCTTCCTGCTTAGAACACTTTGTTCTCTTCATTACAAACTCAAGAAGTTAAGGACTGACTTATTTCCATGCCTTTCTTACCCATGCCATGCAGTTGTTTTAGGTTTTTTGTAAATATTAAATCAAAAAAATCATTGATGTTTTGCTTTTAGATTCTCTGAACATTTATTTTTTTTCCCCCCGAAGAACTGTAGGTTTTGTTCCAAAACATCATGTGAAACATAATTTCAAGGGATCCTACTCACATTATGCAGGTATTGCAAAAGAAAAATATGGCATATATATGTTAAGTCAACAGTAACACATCATTGGTATCTCACTGAGAAAAGATACCAAGTCTATAAAAACTTAAAATCAACATGAACTTTGAAATCTTCTTTCCCCCAGGAGCTCACACTTCCACAAATGTGCTCACTCATCTTTGTTTTTAAAATTAAAGCACTCTGCAAAACGTGAACTTGGGGTCGAGGGTGCGGCAAGGGGAATGTGGAGAATTCCCACAGATCAGGAAACCTCTGTTTGCTTATGTCATCAATGAAGGATTCAACAAAATCAACAGACATAAACGCAGCCTGTCTTTTTCCTGTGGGCTTCTCTGAAATTAAGTACAAAGACACCTGCCAGGTTTGACAGGTCTCATCCGTGCACTGATCTTTACACACCCTTATGAGAGGCAATGGACAGCACAAACATTTTAACTCACACAAAACCAACAGATAAGGTCAGGAAGACTGTTGGTTGGCCTTTGGCAGGGGAGAAGGTTTTTCCACAGGTCTTGTTCACACCCAAGGCTATAGGACAATCACTAATCTCTTTTGTGAGCTCCATGATTTTGCCTGTAATCCTAGCTGCTTTTTTTTTTCAGTCCAAAGCATTCTAAGGTAGTCCTTAGAATATGTACAGTTTCTATGCAAATGGACTGTTGCTGTATGAATGTCTGTGGGAACTTTTATATGGGATTGTGTCAAGACTGATACCAAACTCAGTCACTGCTGTCCACATACACTGTTAACGCCACATGCATTGTATGAGGATAGCAAGTCAAAGGGTACGTGTCCCTCCTCTTCCACATCCATTTGTCTCACATGAAAGCATTTCGTCATTCAGTCCTCACAAAAACATTTGCCCATATCGCTCCCTTATAAGTTTGAGCTTACATTCCCCCTAGCCCTTCTCTCCTCCACCTCCTCACCTGTACAGCCCCTGCATCTCTTCCATGGTTGTACACCAGCTTTCACAGTGATCCTTACAGCTCCTATCAGTGCTCTGGTAGCACATGCCAATGCTCTTCCCAGTCCCATCAAATCACATCCATAAAACAAACCTGGTCAGGGGTTACTGTTGTCAACTACCTGTTACAAATCCTAATTTGCAGTATATTTTAAATGTATTGTACTCAAGATGTTCTGAAACAGGTTGGTTTTTTTTAACCTATTTAAGCAGCTGTGTAAAATATGATAGTCCAGTAGTATGCAGTATTGGTCTGACTTGTACCTTACTGTAAAGGGAGCTTCAGAGAGGTTAAAATTAAAGAAAAAATTCTTATTTTATGCAAAAATCAGATAGTAATTGCTTTGTGAACATTCTAGTGAGAACTCTTGCAGTTTAGTTATACTGCAACAAGAGGTACATGACCTGGCCCTGCTTCTGAAAATCATTGTGAATTTTAAACAAACTTATTTGTTAAAAAGAAGCATTTTTAAAAACAGGGTTTGAAATAACCCAACAATGTTACAACCAATATCTTTTCAAGAGAGTTTATTACTTAAAAAACCCCCACAACAAATCTCAACCCTTATTTTTCACTTGCTAAAAGAATCAGTCCACCATGACCAGCTTTGTATTAATGTCTCAAAAAGATAATGCCAGGAAAACATAGCCTTTTAAATCCTTCTTCCTTCCTTTACTCAAGCCACTCTACAAGTGCCTATTCCATTCTGGACACAACATTCACCAATAAAACATTCTAACTGTCTAAGTCACATAGTCTTTAATACTTTTTTGGATTATTACAGGAGCAAAAGTTTTATAAACCAATTGAGCTTTTTCACTACTTCTCATTTTTTCAAATGGACAGAAATCTTACCTTTGCTTTCCTCATGGCCTTTTCGTCCATAAGGAATTCTGTTAATGGAAAGGATATACCCATCTTCTGTCGTCACTTCGTACTCCTCACTAGGGTATCCCCTGAAGGTAATAATTTCACTCTGAGGAAAGAAAAGAAACCATCTTGGAGCCAGACTGTCAGGCTCCTGGGTTCAGGAATGCATGCAAAGTACTCCAGCTTTCTTCTAAAGACAGCAACGTGAAATTAAAGTGGTAGGAATGTGCACTACTACCTGCCTATTCAATGTAGGCAGGTTTTCTTAAGGAGACTTACCCCAGTACAAAGTCAGCAACTAGCCAGAGCACCGACCTTATCCTAGGAATCTGGAAGGACTCCCTAGCCTGTTCCCAGCCACATGGTGCTTACAGAGAGAAGATGGAAGAGTTGAAAAGGAGACTGTGGTGACAGGACAAAACATGGAGATGCAGATCTGGCAGATAAGAATTGAAATTGTGCACATACAAGGAAACAAGTATCTTCTGGTAACAAACAAGTGAGGGCAGAAAAAAGTAGCTGTCATCACTGCAGCATACAGAAGGAGAGGATGTGCCATTTCTTACTTGCCTTTCTCCTCAAGCTTTATGCCTGTTGCAGAGCTTTTAAATGCCTCTGCTGACAAATCAAACAATAAAAATCTCCACACTCATTTAACTCTATAATTTCATTATTAGCTTTATCTTCCATATCTTATGTCTTGGGCTTTATGTTTTGATGCAAATCCATTAGGGCAGTGACCTTGCTATTTAATTGGTTTTATGACACCAACCATGCCTTGAGAAAATGTAAAAAATGCAAGACTTGATCAGAGTTCTACTCTTAGAGTGCTGGGCAAGGAAAAGGAGCAGAATTAAATTAAGCATGTTTTAAATATATCTTTAATTATCCACAGTGACATTAACATGCCAAAATGATTTTAAGGCTAGCTTCTATTCAAATGCTATTAGCCTTAGACTAAATGACTATTTTCAGTTCTTGAAACTGTATTTGCATGTTCCAGGCACTTCTATTCTTACAGACCTTGAGCATTTCTAGCTTAAAGTATCTTCTTGCATACGTGAAAAAATTTGCAGTTTAGATGGGGCAGAGGAAAGAGCAACTAATACCAGCTACCAACAGCAAATAGTTCACGAGTTGGCTGCTGCAGTAGAGGGAGAAGAAAGTTAAGAGAGTAAACGCTGAATGAAAAAACAGCTGCGGCCGAGAACTGGGAGCGCAAGGGTGTCTCGGGAACATCCGCTTTCCTAGCGGTCAAGAATGCCCGGACTCTGGCAAAAAAGCACAAGTCTGGGACAGACAATACGTGAAAGAACGACGCGTCACAGGCAACGGGGGACAGAGAAGGACCTGGAAAGAGGAGAGGAGGAGGCGGCCGTGCGAGCAGCGGCTGTGAGCAGCTGCAGCCCCGGCTGCGCAGGTGGCTGCAGCCCCCGGGGCCAGCCCAGCCGCCCTGCGCCCGCCCCTCGGCCCCGTACCCCCGCGGCCGCACCCGCTCACGGGGCTCGGCCACTTCTGCCCACGGCCGCGCCACTCACGATGTTCATGTTGGTTTCGGGGTCCACATTCCTCCTCCCCGCGGCGAACGCGCCCGAGCCGGCGATGCTCTGCAGCAGGAGGGCTGCGGCCGCCAGGGCCCGCATGCTGGCCCGGCGAGAAGCGGCCGAGACGCCGCGGCGAAGCCGAGCCCGGCACGGCGGGCCCGCCCCCGGGTTATGTGCCGCCGCTCCGTGACAGGGGCGGGGGCAGCGGCCCGGCCGGCGGGGCNGCGCAGCCCCCGCGCAGCCCCCGCGCAGCCCCCGCGCAGCCCCCGCCGCTGCCGCTGCCGGCCCCGGCCTTGAGCGGGCGTGATTCAGCGTTTCTCCGGCCGCCCTGTGTGTGGACCCCCCCGCCCGTCCGTGCCCCATTTCCAGAAGCCGCTCAGCCTGCAGGACGCCGCCGCTGGAGTTGCTCCCCTGCCCTCCGCAGCCCGCAGCGCCGCTCCGCGCAGAGAGCCGCGGGCTCTCCCGGTGCCCCGAGGGACCGCGCCGGGCACCTGCGGCCGCTCCGCAGCCATCGCCGCCCTGCCCGCACAAACATCGCCCGTCCGCCGTCTGTGAGCGCTGTCTAAACACGGCAAACCTCATACACATGGGCTCGGGTTACACGCAGGCACGCTGGTACCGCAGGGTTATCATCGCTGCTTCCTGCAAATCTGCTTCAGCTTCATGCTCTGAGGCAACTAATTGGCAGGCACTGCATTGCATAGCTGTAATTTCCCAGAGAAGCGTGTCTGTGGTCAGGGGATGTGGCCCAAATTCAATCCTTTAATATAAATATTCATGTTATCAGGCCCAGGCCCACAATAATATCCATAGAATAATACAGAAACCTGATACTAAACACACAGCGGTAGATCAGGAGGGTGTCAGGAACTGAAATGTTTCTGTTTATTTAGAAAGCATTAAGATTTTAATCTAAAATTCATTGAAATTTTCATAGCATCCCCTTGTTTTGATATGTGGATATGTCAAGTGACACTATGTGACCCTTTGCATTCCTGAATCCCATTTCTTGGGATTGTTTGGTTTTAAAGAACTTGGGTAGCAAAAATGTTGACCCACAATTCAATTTGGTTTTTTGTCAAATTAATTACAGAGTATTCTTCCCTCCTGGGGGAAAACCCAAATTACAAAATCACACAACTGCTGCTTTAAAACAGTAATTATACACTAACCTAGCCTAAACTGAAACCTGCATAAAATAGGATATTTAAAGTCATCCTGTTATTTATACCATATATACCATTTAATGGTATCATTCATTTACGTTATTTTAATAATGAAAATTCAGGCAATTGTTTGTCTGGGCTAATGATAGAAGGGAGGAATTGTCAGCATGTATCCTTTTCAGCTCCAAGAAAATGTTCAGATATGAGTTTCCTCCCATAAAATGTGCAGATATTTTTGAAGCTGTTTCCTATTCCTGTGTATGTACAGAACACTCAAGTAAATAAAGACTTTGTATAAAAAATGAATGCCGTTGTTGTTCCCACCCCATTGCTGAGCAAGTGCTTTCTAAGAAGCTTCTGTGTTTCTTTCTACGCAATGCAGCTCTCCCCGATATCAGTCAGCCCAGTTACAGCTTTGCCTGAAGTGAAAGCAGCAGGGATGTAGGAGGATTTTGGAATTTTCCTGTGCTGTACCCAGCAGCTTACAAAGATGCCTGCAGAAAGGCATTGCATTGTTCTCTTACTCTATTTTAAGCACTTCCCTGCGTTTATTTTGTTTAATAGGCATTCATGGCAAACCAAAGCATATAGATGCAATTAAATTCATAAAAAAATCAGGAAACTGGGGCAAATTTTTGCATTCCAGGAGGAAGATTGCTGCATTTTCCCATATGTACCAAGCAATATACCAAAGAAAACAGACAGAAGCAGAGACAAGAAACCCATAGATACTTAGCAGTATAATGAGTCCCTAGTGTCCACATTTGATTTTGGCATTGCAGACCTTTTAAACACATTTTTCTACAACTACCATCAAACTTTATTTTCCATAAAATACATGAACTTCTGTAGACACCCTCATCCTTTTTCCATCTCAATTCACTGCCTCTTTTTATTACTTACCAAACACCTGGTTGCTAGAACCTTGAAGTAGCTGTACTAACCTTTATCTTGAGCTCTGAAACATCAACTCCAACAACTCCACACACACACAGAGTCACTTAAATGAGACACAGGAGTTGTGTGTTAATAAAGGTCTCCAGATTCTTGCAGAAACCAGAAGTGCTAAGTAAGGCTGATTTGTTAGGGTTTTTTAAAAGAGGTGAAAAGATTAGAGGGAAAGGGGGAAAGGGAAGGAGAAGAGGGAAAGACAAAAGACAGGCTTGTCCTGCAGAGTCACTGCCTACCAGGAATTCACTCCATGCATCTGGAACTCCCCACACTGCCAGGAGCTGTCCTCAAGAGGGCGATTCCCCAGTGGCTCATGGGCTGCCCCAGCTTCCCCCCAAACAGCCCAGGGTCACTGGACCCAGCTGGACAGAGCCACGACCTGGCCAAACCCAGAGGATGAGTGGAGCTCACCACCAGATCCAGAGGTCCCCTCTGCCTTACCTACTTGGAAGGATGGAGATATGGAATGTTCATACACGGAAGATAAAGTTTTATAAGCCAGAACCTAAAATTCTCAAAAACATACAAACTGGCAATCAGAGACTATATAAATTCATAAATAAAACCATGGAATACCATTAATTCTTGTCAGTAGTTGCAGAGATTAAACATGATGGCGGCAGCAGCAGCAATTCTGATGTGATAATGAGGCTTGATATGAGTGATTTTCTGGCTTGTTAGGACAGAGGGACAACCTGTGCATCCTCCATTAATAACCTCACAAAATTATGGGAACTGGCACTGTCATATATCAGGAGCAATGAGAAACTACTTGAGGCACCCTTATATGCATTTTTATTTGCTTATTCCAACAAAACAGAAGGGGAGGGGCACCTCAAATTCATAATTAAACATGTTTTTTAACAAGATGCTCTCATGTTTAAAAATGGAATGGAGAGAGATTCTGTGATGTTTATGGGTAAAGACAAAGCAAATCTTGTATCGATAAAGACCAGAACTTTTTTTAAGTATAATGAAAATCTTAGTCTAATACAAGAATTATAATTAGTCTGGATCTAATTATTTCAAAAAGAGGTCAAAATAATGCAGTTGAAGTACTTATTTACAGAGAAAAGTTCCAATAATAGTAATATTATGGTTAAAATTGTTACAGACACGTGCCTGCATGGACACTTGTTAATTTCTATTCCTTCCTCTAGAAATTGCTTCTCTGAGCATTTAAATCAGTAGTTTGAGGCTGCTGAAGGGAATAACATGAACAGTTATCAGGCAGTGCCATCTTTGTCATGATGCTGATGATTGTGTTTTCTTCTTCCTCTCACCAGATTCACTTTGAGTCATTTTTCTATTTTTGCTAACACACTTTTGCACCTTCTTTTTTCTTACTGGTCTGCAGCTTTAGGTTACATCTGAATTTAATGTATATAGTGCCATTTATGTACGTTAGATACTGTTTCTTGGATCTCTTTATTACTCCTAAGATCAATTTTACAAAGGCAGTCTGCATTTTTTATTTTTTAAAAACTAAGAGTCAATGAGTCGTTCATATCCACAGGTGCTCCAGTCCCCAAGCCATGCCTTTCTCTCTGTTACCACGTGCACAGCCCTGTAACCCGGCACTGCTGTTGCCAGCAGCAGGCTGTACGCTTTGCACTGAGTTTGCTTGGCTTCGGGACTGAGGCTTGCCAGGTCTGCTCAGTTTGACCTTGTTCTGACCTGCCTGTGACTTTGTTTTGCTTGGCACAACTGTGATAGCAGTTTCATGAACTGACTGCCTATATCTAATTTGATTTATGACAGATTAACTGTGGTTTTATGTAGACAGCGGCAACAAACAGTTCGTGCAGGTGGGATGAGATATTTAGTACTCTTAGACAATGACATAGTGCAGAGAAACACAGTCCTGGTACAACAGCAGACCTTGTAATATGCAAGCATAGGATGGAGTGCAGGCAGGGGTGTTAAGGGGTTGTGTGTGTGTTGCATGGATGACACAACACCAATAAAATAGGAGCCAAAAGCATGACGTAGGTGTGCAAAAATGCAGAGGCAGAGGCAAGAAAGGGAAATGACCCTTCCCTAGCCTATACATGATAACCAGGTTAGCCCAAACTAGACTGCTGAAATACTCTCCTATCATAGACACCTCTGCCTTTGAACAGAGTAAACTCTGGGAGCACTAGGAGCTGTTGCCACATTCTCCACAATGCAAAGTAATGCATGGCACAGAGCCAGGCTGCAAAAGAGCAGCTTATTGACTCAGTTTCGATTCTTCAGCTGCAGACTGTTCTCCTTTTTTTGGCACACTCAGAGAAAAGCCGAAGTTTCACTTTCTGTTTCCTGTGAAATTGGTCACAGACCACACGAGGGCTGGATTATATAAAATGGAAAACATAACAACAGTGAGCAGCACTCCTTTGGCTTTGAGGCTACCTGAAGACAAGTGAGCAGAGAAGGAAAACCATGAGGTAAGATAGCAACCCAGTCTCTGAAAGATGCTTTTTTCTCTATGCCATAGGTAAATAATGCTTATTATTTATGTAAATGTAAGCAGTAAGGGACTTTGAACATCAAAACAAGAGAAAATATTTTACAGAATATTCTCTAGAAGAATCAAAATAAGGATACTTTTGAATATTGTCATGTTACTGCTTCTCCAGCAAGGTTCAGTTTCTGTAAACAGAACAGAAAGAAAAATTGTGTGCATGCAGTTCAGGGATGAAATCCAGGCTGGTGCCCACCCAAAAGGTTGTAATCTCTATCTCAAACCTGGGTTTGTGACATTCATGAATATTCATTTTCCACAAATATCTTTTCATTAATTACTCTCCACTGTTGTTTTCAGCCATGAACGCTGTCATGATTCTCAGGGGAGGCAATAAAAAATGACATACATTTCATTTTGAATTGGACTATTTAAAGGCTTCAAAGCTATTCCTGCTACTTTGGGAGCCAAGATCTGTTCTGTGGTATTCACCTGTACCCAAAGCTTTCTAACAAGATATGATAATAGTGGGAACTTACTCTCACTTTCCCTTCAGCCCAGAACTGTAATTACCTCACATACAACCTTCTAATTAGGAACTGTTAATACCAATCAAAACATCAGTTGGTAGAGATTATTTGAGCAAGGCAAAGAAGTTTGTAAAACAAACGTGTTATGCATTAACAGACTCTATATTTATTGACTTTCCTCCAGTACCTGTGTGTCAGATGGTTTGGGTGAAAATGTGTCCTTCCTTCCCATTGTCCCAGAACCTGTAAGAATTTCTTCCCAGTTCCTCCTTGGTTTACCTCCTCATAATTTTGCAACCTTCCCACTCACTTTTTTTACCCAAAAGACATGACTGTGCAGTTGAGCAGCAGCACATGCTGTGTCACACTGTTAGACCCACTAGTTTTTATAGGAGGGACAGCAGAGAAGTCTTTCTAAGAAAGAAGAATTTGACTGAGAAGCCCAGTAATAAAATTGTATGTGATTCCTTCTTTAAGGAAGAGCACAATATGGACTAAAATGTCATCTTCTCTATGTTGGAAAGGTGTGTCCATGATCAGTTGTGTGATAAGAGCCAATCTGTGCATCCTCACAGAGGCACATGCAGTCAGTGGCAGGAGGGGAGGCCCAAATAACACCCTGCCTTGGCTGCTCCCAGGCCTGAGCAAGAGCCATCAGCCCACCCCCAGGCACAAGGGCAGGTGAGGGCTCCTCAGTGCCTCAGACAGGGACATATACCCCCACCCAGGGCAGCCCACAGGACCCTCGGCCCCATGGGCTGGGGGGACACCCAGCATCACCAGGGGTCTGCAGGAGTGCCTTACAGTCTAAACTGCCTGCGGATATGGGACACATTAGGAAAAGCATTAGGAGATTGCATGAGACTTATTAAGGGATACTTGGGGAGGGGGGCAAAGGCAGGAAATCAAGGGATCTGGGTGATTTGGGATGAAAAAACCTGTTGAAAAATAGAGAGGGACCATCATGATTTCATCTGGGATAAGAGTTCATTTCTTCTCAGTTTCTTCTCAGTACAATGCTGTGTTTTGGATTCAGTATGAGAATAATAGGGATAACACAGTGACATTTTGTTTGTTGCTAAGTCATGCTTATCCTAAATCATGGACTTTTTTGTGTCTCATGCTCTACCAGTGAGGAGGTGCACAAAGAAGCTGTGAGGAAGCATAGCCCAGACAGGTAATCTGAACTGGCCAAAGGGATATTCTCCACGATAGTATGTCATACTCAGTGTATCAGCTGAGGGAGTTACCTGGAAGGGGAGCTGGTCTGGGTGCAGGGATGGGGTCTAGCATTGGGCAGCAGGTGGTGGTGAGCAATTGTGTTGTGCATCACTTTTTTTTCCTTGAGATTTATTTTACCCTTTTATTACCATTGTTTACTATTATTATTATATTTTATTTTGTTTCAATTATGAAACTGTTATCCTAACCTACAAGTTTTATTTTTGATTCTTCTCCCCATTCTACCAGGGTAGGGGTGGGGAGGGGAGTGAGTGAGCAGCAGCATGGTGCTTTGTTGCGAGCTGGGCTTAAACCACAACAGGGATAAAGGGATATTAAGAACCAGTTTTATGTAAACAGGGTCTGGTCAGTGTGTGTGTGTGTGTGTGNTTCCTTGAGATTTATTTTACCCTTTTATTACCATTGTTTACTATTATTATTATATTTTATTTTGTTTCAATTATGAAACTGTTATCCTAACCTACAAGTTTTATTTTTGATTCTTCTCCCCATTCTACCAGGGTAGGGGTGGGGAGGGGAGTGAGTGAGCAGCAGCATGGTGCTTTGTTGCGAGCTGGGCTTAAACCACAACAGGGATAAAGGGATATTAAGAACCAGTTTTATGTAAACAGGGTCTGGTCAGTGTGTGTGTGTGTGTGTGTGTTTGTTTAGGGGTGAGGCACCTGGGGAGAGAAAGGCTCCCTGACCAGCCACTGATGTCCAGAACCAGCTTCTGAGGAGCCATAGGGTTAGTGAGTGAGCATGTGGTCTGTATCAGCAAGTAGAGTGGGGTTGCACCCTCATGGGCCTCTACACCCAAATGCCAGCAAATGGGGAGACTGGTACGATCTGGGAGCCAGCTCCTGGATGCATTAGTATAACCATAACATAAGAATGGTGCTATGAGCTAACAAATGAGGGTCTACAAATGCAGGAAATTAAAAATTAAATTTGTAATATAAACTATAAAACGTACAGAGACATAGGAAAGGCACTTTCTCTATACATTAGGGGAACCTTATGTGATTACATCTTTTGGGTAGGCTTCAGCAATTGTTTCCAGCACAGGAAATAAAGTTCCTGAGGCCCAGAGGTGTGCCAGCTTTACCACAGAGACCAGCCCTCTTTAACAACCAGAACACCAGCTCTGTTGCTGTGTAAGAGATGCCCTCATATACTGGCAAGGAGAAGTACTAAAATAACTATTCAGCACTTTAGGCCTGTGGTTCCCCACAGCTTTGGCTCATTTTTTTGTATTGCGGACAAGGGGCACAAGGTGAGGTATTGCCTGTCTTTAAAGGCTGCCATATCTGGTTTAAAAACAAGAATAGCAAAAAGCAAACAGAGTATAAGTATGTTTTTCTTTGATTTCTTCTAGCACCATTTCCAAGAATTCCTTGAAGGCTTCCCTGCTGCAGTTAGAATGTCATTTTACATGGACTTTACTGGAGCAGGATGTAGATCTTGACAACCTAGAGGAAACAATAGTGAATCAGATCAAGTTTTTCATGGAATCCAACATCACAAATTATAATCTGCTATCCTATATATGTCACTTAAGGAATTCAAATGAGGAGGCCCTGAGAAATCTCCAAAAAGCTGAAGAAGTTGTTCAAAAACATCATCCAGATGAAATTGCCAGGAGAAGTCTTGTTACCTGGGGGAACTATGCCTGGATCTATTACCACATGAAGCGATATGAAGAAGCTCAAACTTATGTAAGCAAAGTGGAAAACATCTGCAAAAAGCTTTCAAATACCTCTCACTGGAAAACTCGGCTCCCAGAGGTCTACGCTGAGCAAGGATGGGCATTATTACGTTTCGGGGGGAAACACTTTGAGAAAGCAAAGAATTGCTTTGAAAATGCTCTAAAGGATGAGCCTGATAACGCTGATTTTCATGCCGGCTATGCAACAGCATTGTATCGTTTGGAAAGTTTAGCTGGCGGCTATGGTGAAGAGGTAAGCCCATCCCTTGAGGTCCTGAAGCGGGCAGTGGAACTGAATCCAAGGGATACTTGCCTTACGGCATTACTTGCATTA
The DNA here is from genome assembly GCA_013396755.1 of Sclerurus mexicanus. Classification (NCBI taxonomy): domain Eukaryota; kingdom Metazoa; phylum Chordata; class Aves; order Passeriformes; family Furnariidae; genus Sclerurus; species Sclerurus mexicanus. The sequence continues at coordinate 790,272 of VWZF01003190.1, forward strand.
AAACTTCAGGACTTAAAACAAGTTGATGAAGGGGAGAGGTACATTGAAGAAGCTATGCAGAAAACCCCTGATCTTCCTTATTTCCTGCGATATGCTGCTAAATTTTACAGAAGGAAAGGAGAACTGTGCAAGGCAGTGAAGATTTTGAAAAAGGCCCTAGAACTGGTACCAAATTCTAGCTTTTTGCATCACCAACTAGGAGTCTGCTACAGAGGAAAGGTGTTTCAATGCAAAAAGACAAAAAATTCACCTCAAGATCAAGTGGAGAATTTCATCCAACTTGCCATCTTTCATTTAAAAATAGTGGCAGAACAAAAGACAAAATTTGTTGCTGCCCATACTGACCTAGCAGGCATGTATGCACAAGGCAAAAGGTATGAAGAAGCAGAAAAGATATTTCAGGAACTGCTTCACAGAAATAATCTATCCTGTGGTGAAAAACAACACGTCTACTTCAATTATGGCAATTTTCAGCGTTTTAATATGAAGTCAGAATTGAAAGCCATTAAGTATTATATAGAAGGGCTTAAAATTGAAAAAGATTCCTATGTAGGACACAAGTGCAGTGAAGCTGTGCAGTCATTGTTAACACAAAAATTTGAGAGAGGTTTAGGAGATGCAACAGATTTTGCTACACTTGGACTCGTTCATACCCTAAATGGTGAGAAACAAGAAGCAATTGAGTGCTATGAGAAAGCCATTGCTTTGGATCACAACAATGAAGAATATCAGAATGCATTATTTGAGCTACGACTTTCCAGCTCAAGCTAAAGTTCACAAAAATCCTTCATACCAAGGGCATTTCAACAGACTCACTAAACTTTTTTTTGTTGGTTGGTTGGTTTTTGTTTTAAGGTAGACTTTATAACCAGATGAAACACCGGTGGTATCACTTTCCAGTGATAATGTAGAAACTGTAGATGATGATTGTTCATTTGTTCATTCACTAACAGAGAACATGCTTGGATAACTATATAACATCTAATAATATATATGTATAATATATAAGAATAGCCACACAGTAATAGCTAATCTAACTTAGTAATAGCTAATCTAACTTAGTCTTCAATACTAATGCAGGTATAAAGATTGTCTTTAAGTGATGATCTGTAGAACACAGAACTTCTAAGCTGAAAATGAGGCGTCAACTACTGAGAAAAAGAAGGGAATCGTATTGTAGTATTTTGTCTATATACTTGAAAGCCGTGCTTAAACAGAAATGGAATTCCTGATGCTTTTTCAAATATTTCAAAAATATCTTTTGTACAAGAATTTTTTGTTGAAGGCTTGTTCAGTTTACTCCCTTGTATGCTGTTTAATTATGAAAAATAGGAAAAATGAGCACCATTTAGCTAGTTCACTGTAAAGCTTGCAAAATGTGTATTATTGCTGTGAACTAATAAAGAGCATTAAATCCATCAACTACTGGTCTGGTATTTCTCTCCTGGGCAATCTTCATGCTAGTAGATTAAATAAAAAGGAAATGGCCATTTGAAAAAGTAACAGGGATAGAGTTTTGGCAGGATATGAAAGACTCAGGAGATAGTCCCATTTATTTTCCCTGGACCCTCGTCAAAGCTGGCTTTGGAGGCATTGCACCAAAGAATTAAACTCTGCACAAAACAGCATCTGTCTAGTTTACCCAAACCCACACTCTCAGGAGCCACTACAGCAAGCATCTGCAGAAGAAGGCAAGGCAGTCTATGAGCTGCCAAAGAGATGGCCATCTGTGGCTGTGCCTGTGAAACAAGGCGAGGATAGCAAACACACACAAGAAATGAACTGAACCGGAGGGCAGAGCACAGCTAGAGAGAAGAGTTGCATGAGCACCAGAGAGCAGGGCAGCAGAACACAAGGGGCATGTGGAAAACGGTGCGTGCCCACAGAGCCTACTGAATGGAATAAAGAGCTGAAATGACACAATGGGTGGACAAGGTGATTGTCTTCAGATATTTAACTAAAAGTCAATACTCTTTACAACAGCCCAGTCTAATTTCACAGTGGTGTGCCTTCGTATGATAGACCACAGTACTCAGGGAAAACTAATGCTGTACTTCCAAAACACTTCTGAGCCCTGGCCAGTAGTGTAGCATGAAGCAAACTGGTGACAGAGCCCATGTCAGGAAGGAGGTGCACTTTAGTTTCCAGCCATCCTACTGTATTGCTGCCTCGACAACAGCATCCCTGTACAGACAGAATGAAAGCCTAAAAGAGTGTAAAGCACAGTGCCAGATCAGAAAACATCAATAAACTTCTTCCTTCTCAGCTCTCCCTCGGAGAATCTTTCATAATATGAGCAAAAGTGATTAGAAGCTTAGCAGTGTACATAATACAAACACATCTTCTTCATAAGAAAATGCTGGAGAAAAATCAATCTTTGTTTCCCAGCCACCTGCCAGCTTCTCTCTTACAAACAAAGGCAGCCCTACCTAGGAAAGTAATAGTGAGGAGGGAGAACAGGAAGGACTGGGAGCAGGGCTGACAGACCATTCCTGAAAGCCGATAGGAAGAACAGTGGGGTTGAAATCAGGAACTGGTGACTACCTATGATGATGTGCTCAGCTACATGGGCAAAGGGTATGTTAGGCGACCTCACTGCCCTTCTCAATCTTGAGCATTTTGAAGCTCAGCATCATTGCTATCTAAACTCTACTGAGAGCATAGATGGTGGAGGACAGCTGGGAAGGATTTGAGGAAGAGGTGGTGCAGATTCCTGAAGTCGTGGTGGCACATCCATTCTCCTCTCCACATGCAGCCACCAGGACCTCTCCTGGAAAAAGAACCCTGCAGAAATAAGGATAAGATATAAATTATGAGCACCTGAATTCTTATGAAGAGTCAAGCGTGGTTCAACCTTCTGCACAGTAAAAAAACTGACTGTGATACAGTGATGCAAGAAGTGTATTTGTTGTGCCTCACCTCGTTTGGATTCTAAAGGACTGTGCTGGACTGCTGTAGTACCTGGGGATGCTCTGTGCAAACACAGCCTTCTGGATTTTGTGTGGTGTCTTGTAAACGAGGAGAAATGTTATCTCCCACAGGGTGGTGCTGCTGCATTGCCTGGCATGGGGACACAGGGAAGAGGCTGAGCCTGAGCTTCGGGGGTGGACAAAATGAAAGACAGTTTGGAGCATCTAAGTCCACAGTGCAAAACCAGAACCACACAGAAGCTGAACATCTCTCAATTTGCACCCAAGGGTGAATATATCGCTGGTGCTTATGCTAGCAGTGCAGGGAAGAAAAGACTGGAGATAGCCCTTCAGGAAGTATTAATTTATGAATAAAAAGCACCTTCTAAATTATATAAAAATTCTACTGAAATACACCAGAATAGTCACTTAGAAGAAGGCATTTTTTATTGAGGCAATCCCAGTTAAGGACTTTGCTATGCTGACCATGAAGTACTGTTGCAACTTAACTTAAAACAAGTTCTTTCTTCTCCCATAAATTTGTAACACTTTAGAAAGCAAAGAGGGAATTGTTGTGGCAATATAAAATATATTCACCATATAACAGCATAAACAGCCTTGTTTTTCAGGAGATAAATTATATTACCCAAGGTGACAGGAGTGTTTCAGGAATGTTTTTCTGAAAAAAGAGCAATTCTTCAGAAGAAGGTACTTGACTTTTCCAATGTTTTCACACAACTTTTCAATGTACAATTTATTAAATGCTCCAGATTATCACTAGAACATAAATAATTTCAAAAGACTTATTATTACCCCGTTTTAAACTTCATGGCATGGAAACGTATGGGATAACTTCAGCAGCTGTAAGCAGTACTGTGTACTTACACTGAATTTCCATCCACTACACAGAACAGAGCATTATCCCAGGTAGGATTCATCTGAGGTAGAATCTTTCTGTTTCTGTCTTGGACAGATCTTACCCCAGTCAAGTCAAACCACGCTGTCCTGGGAAGCCAGACAGGCTCAGCACTGCAGTGCTCCATCCAAGCTCATATCCATCAATGCTTGTATCCATCAGGGCTGGCGGGAACATAGAATTACAGGATCATTAAGGTTGGAAAAGACCCCTAAGATCATCGAACATGCTGTGTTATCCTGGCAAATTGCTCACAGCTAGCCCAGGTATCTCAGTTTACTGATGCTAATGCAGTGTGCCATGCCAGGAAATAGCATCCTTGAAGGACAGCCTGAATATTATAATGTCTGAAAAAATTATTGCAATACAATGAATCATTCTTTAAAAATATTGTCAGCCAGAGACTTCTATAATGCATTGCCTGAAATGTTTCACATGGTAGGATAAAGATAAACTGTTCAGCTTGGGTTGTGTGGAGGTAGAAGTTTGGTATGATGCTTCACCAGTCTAGATTATATCCTCGTTTCTTCTGCTTGCAGGTCATTTCTTGTTATGCTTCCTTCCTTCTGTTTCTTAGTGGAGACATTCGTGACAGGGCTGATATTTCACAGTGTGTTTTATGCACAGAAAGCATCATTCCAGTATATAAGCTTTTCTCCACTGACTTCAGTCAGAGCAGAAACAGTGTTAGAAAACACTGAAAGAATTTCACCATTTTCTACAAAAGGTCTGTGTATAAAACCAGTTGAATGTTTGTTGCTAAATAAGATATTTAAAATGAGAAGTACTGCTTTAAAAACATAAAGGGAAAAGCGTATAAAAAAAATCTTGACATAAAAAATTAAAAATGCTAATAATGTACTACACAGTATAGTTTACTATGATAAAAACTTATATAGCACTATTTCAACAAGCTTTTACAATACACAGCTATGACATGAACAACTGGTGATGTGTTATGAAGTGGTAAACAAAGTAATTAAATTTTTGTAAAATAAATGACAGCGCCTATTTATAACTTGTTTAAAATAACTTACATTTTTTGTAGACCATACTATTCCATACTTCTTTAAAATTAAAATATTGCATCAAGATCTAAAACATTATCTTCATCAGTATTAATTAATAAAACCATTTCATTTTTTCCAAATCTGCATATTTTTCCTAACTCACTAAGAAACACTCTTAGATGATTTTTTGCCTTTTTTATGAACATATGTTAAAAACAAAATTAGGGCCCAGGACTCAATTTTCACACGCAGCTGAAGACACCATTTTTATGTAAAGCTGAAGAAAGGTTATATCATTACCTTTAAGCAATTTTTGCACTCCCATCTCTTATTCTGTAGTCTGTGCACATAGATCATACTACTGGCTCTGACTCCACTTCTAAAGCAGGGCAGCGAGAAACGCTTTATTTAAGCACAAACAACTGAAGTCAAACAATTTTTATATTTGAAATATGTGTGAATAATAAAACTACTTGATACACATGCTATTCATATATATATTAAAAAACACATTATACCCCTATGGCTGTACTCTTGATCTAAATCAGTTTGGCGAACATCGGTCTATGCTGCTTTCCCTTCTGAGGCACAGAGTGGAAAAGGACACCATGAGCAGCCACTGCAGATGATTAATAAAACTACTAGGTCAGTGTTAATGAAAATTATTTGGACTCTGATCAATTTGTTAATGAACAGAACACAGCTTTATACAGCATCAAACTACTGAAATTATTTGTAGTGCAGAGTGTGAAGTTCCTCCATTACTGATAATATTTTCACTCTGGAAATGTAGAAACTTCCCATTATTTATTAGATCACATCAGTAATTTACCCCATGAGCTACATTCAGTCCCTAGCTCCTGTGAAGCAGCCAGCTGTAGTAGATTCCTCACACAAATAGCAGGAAACCACCACGTCTCAGCTGTTGTGTTCTGGTTATCAAGGACAAGTGACCTGACAGCTCTTCAAATGGCACAAACAAGTAAGCTGCACCACCTGAAGATACAGCTTCTGGCTCCAAAAAGACAGACTTGCCACTGCCATACACAGAACAATCCTCTTTATTCATAGCCTGGAGAGAGAGCAGTCTCTCACTCATCTGGTTGCATGCACTCTAAAGTTCTCCAACAGCTGCTGATTTTACAAGAGGAAGAGGCTCTGTATTTGAAAACACACGAGCCTCTCCTCTGGTCTTCTGGGCTGCCTTTAGGATTCTTTCTTCCAACTAATGCAGCTAAAGCAGTTTTGTCTATTAGCATGGCCAGTCCTCTGGCAAAAATTTACTCCTCTTCAGATAGTAGAGCCGCTACAGCACCTCCAAGAAAAGGATTAGCTCGAAAATCATACCTGAAATGTCAATGCTTAGAAATTCAAGCTTTAAAGATATCCAGCAGGAAAAAAAGTATTTTTTTTGCTGTAGAGGGCTTGGGAAAGTAGGTCTAAAACTATATTTGAAATTAAATTGCAACATATGTACAAAGTTCAGGCACATTGTAAAAATTAAAGCTGCTCCAGAGATACTTTCAGCATAAATCACAGTTTCCTGCCAGATTTTCTAAAAATAAAAAAAAAGATGGTTTTGGCATTTGAAACAGTTATTTGCAAAGAGTTTAATGCGGACTGATAAATGTGGAGGTTTTTTGGTGGTATGTGTGATTAGTCCATTGAAATGTACTAGACCACAACACCGAAAAGCTTGTGTCATTAATAATATTTTTGAAATAATGTAAATGTTATTGTTCAATTTTAGTGACTGATTATAGTTTTCTGTTGATTATAGACAATTATTGATTATATGTGGAGTGGACATTGCATTTCAAGTATATCTGTGAGCATTTGTATCTACAAACCCTATTTTCATTCCAGCTTTCTTCTATTACTGCACTAACGTGGAATTACTGTTGCTGTATGTAGATTTTAGTCAACTAATGCATGACAGAAAAATCAAATTGAGAGATGCCTTGTTTCACAGGAGTAGTATCTTCAACAGTGTGACACTACAGATCCACCTCTGTCTCAGTCGTGGCTCTGCCATACTGAATCTTGATGGCACTTGTCACCTGTTGCTGCAGCTGTTTGCATCCACAGCCAAAAATTCAAGATCCTTTTGGTCTAATTCTGCTGTGACAGAATAAGCTATTGCTCCATTTGTCCACATGTGCTGTTTCATGCCTGTATCACTAGTGAGTGCCGGCAAATGTGGTTTTTTGATTTTTTTTGCTAGTCTTGCAAAGCACAATAGTGTTGAACTAAATATCATAGAAAATCCACAGAGGAGGAATGATGCAGTATAGCTGCCAGTTGTGTCCACAAGCCAACCTGTAAGGAAAACAAAAAAAAGTTTTTTAAAGGTCCCCAGTATTCCTACAATTTTCAAATCCTGTGATCAATGAGAGTTTTGTAAACTTACCAACTTGTAAACTTACAAGTTACCACATATAATTACAATCAAACAATACAAGTTTACATCATCATCACTATACTTTTCCCTCCTGGGGCAGGGAGGGATTTGTCCTCAGCAGGCAGGTAAGATTTTTATGGGCTTTCGTTTGGAGCCTCAAATGTCAAATCCATGAGAAAAAGCACAACAGTCATCACCACAATACTAAATAAATATCTCCCAGCCACATGGATTTAACTGGCAGTCTTTAGACAGGTTTACAGAGTCCTGGGATTAAATAGTGTGTGCATGAGATCCTCATACAGAAACATTTAGTGAGCTATGCCTTGTGCTCATGCTTCACTTAAAATAATTCTCTTTTGCAGTAATTTTTGCTATGGAAAATTAAAAGCTTCAGAAGCAGTAATTAATTGGGAATTGATGTGAACAGCAGACAAAACCACAAGACATATATATACATATATATATATACTTGGCTGTTTGAAAAAGATCTCTGACCTTCCACAATATTAAAAACTGTGTCAAGTTCTTTCTGAAGACTAATAGGAGTACAGCTCTCATCCTTACTTCATTGTAATGGAACCAGTGGGAAAAATTATGGTTAAATATTACAGTGATGAGCTGGCAACCAAACAGGAGTGGAGCTGACTCACCCACCTGTTCAAAGCAGTTTGGAGATTAAAAGATCAAGTATTCCACACCACAAACCCCCCCAAAACTTGGGATTAAACTCCCTTTAGGTTACACTTTCAAAATCTTATAATTTTACAGTGAAATATTTTGCTCCTTCTACTTGCACGATTGCTAAACTATGTGAAGTGGTGATGTAAGAGCTCTTAAAAGCCCGTTCCATACTGGTTTGTTTTTTAAATTTCACCTATGTATGTAAAAAACATCCCACCAAGACAGGAATGCAGATCTAAGGACTTAATAAGATCTAGGTGTGTTATTTCTCTACCCAGAGGCTACCTCCATGTTTAGTGTGCTTTTGCTGTCCTTCCTGTTCTGTTACATCACACTAATAGGTAAATCTAAAGTATGGATAAGATTTTAGGAAAGTCATTTGGGAACTGACCTGCCACAGGTGGGCTCACTAGATATGGTATGGCATGGAGAAAATACACAACACCCAGTGCTGATGATAACGAAGAAGTTCCCACTACATCTGCTGTCATGACAGGGATCAGCGTTACATAGGCTCCATCAAAGTAGCCAAAGGTAAATGAGAAAGGCACAAGCAAAGGGAAGTTTTTGAGAACTGGCAGGAAAAGACAACAAAGGCCATCCATTCCCACAGCAAAGAGGTAGCAAAAGTACCGATGCTTCTTCAGACACCTGTAAATTTCAAAACAGAAAAGAAAAATACTCTCACTGAACATAGCATCTCAGTTTCTGTGCCCTGGCATGCAGTGCTTCAGTCTCTCTCTTATACAGCTCAAATTTAAGTCCATTTTCTTACACAGTCTTCAAGATTAAAAACTCCACACTGATGAGCCCAGGTAGGGAAAGCTGCCCACCTACAGCTGCAGAAACATCTGACAAGCAGCAGTCCATGCTGCCTGCAGTGTTCTTCAGGATGTTCCTAGTGAGGGAAGCCACCCTGCCACCAGGATTTTGCAGTCCTCTGAAGTTTCAGTGTTTGAAGCAGTATTTCATTGGGCTTTACATCTCAGCTCAGCAAGGTGTTCCCAGTATTATACATAAAATATTGCAGTATTCCTCTCTTAGCTGTCACTCTTCCAATCAGCCCTTAAACACAAGTTAGTGTGAGCTAAGCGAGATTGCAATCCCTGTCCCACAAAACCAATAATTGATTTTTCCCACAAACTGAATAAGCACAAAGTATGCATCCTTTAGAATCATAATCCTTGTTAATTTAGCTAGAATCTATTGATCTTGCAGTTGCTGTACAATGGTGTTTGAAGTGAGCCTAGTTCACAAAGCATGGTGAGTTCTTACATATTGAAAATGTACAACAATTTTCGGTCAGTCCTTCTGAGTATGTGCCTGACAGTGTTGGACCAGACTCTTGACCCTTTTGCATAACTTCTGTGCCTCCCAGCAGCACAGAAGAGACGGAAAGTCAGAGGAAGCAGGGTGAAATCCTCTAGGAAATATATACAAAGAATCATGCTCAACATACCTCAGGCAGGGAGTTAACATTTCCACTGTCAAATGTACAAACAGGTAATTTCTTCAGGAAAAAAGATATTAAACCAGCAGAATTGAAAAACTCAGAAGAGGCAAAAACATTAAATAGTAAGCATTTCTGAAAATTAAGACTATATGTTGGGGACTTTTTCTTATAGTTACACGTGCTACAGAAAAAGTCCATAATGGTAACTTTTATATGCCTTATACCTCACTTGCATCCAGCCTCCCATCAGCTAAAGCTTACATTTGCTTAGTTATGAAGTCCTTACCTTCTGTCTGTTAGCCATCCAAAGGTGATATTACCAATGATGTCTATGACACCAAGTATGGACATGAGGAAGGCAGCCTGGTGGTGACTCACTCCAACACTCAAAGCATAAGGCACTAGGTAGACAAAAAGAGGGCTACAGCCATATGCCATAAATAAAACTGACACTGCCAGCACCATGAAGCCTGGCATCAGTAAAAAGTCATATTCCTTCCATGAACAGTAGCATAAACATTCATGAGACCACACTTTGATTAAAGGTGAACAGATGGACATTCGCTTTAAGTCTTTTTTCTCTGTTTCAGGGACATGATCCTGTTCAAGAAACTCAGGAACAGTTTTACGATCTTCCTTAAGAGCAATGGGCCGCATCAAGGCACCACAGACACAGAGGTTTAAAACAAAACCTCCCAGGATTAGTAAAGCTCCTCGCCAGGAAAACTGCTCAATTAAGAGCTGGACTACAGGGGCCAGGATGAAGGTACCAATTCCACTTCCTGACATGGCTATTCCATACGCCAGTGCTTTTCTTTTGTTGAAGTATTTGCCCACCATCGCAATGGCTGGAGAATAACAGAGTGCAAACCCAAGTCCTAGAAGAGAAAGTAAAGTGCAGATGGCTTAATACTAAGCATGACATATGGAACATATTAAATTAAACCACATAACGTATTTTCATTAGAACAAATGAATAGAAAGTTTTTCTGATTCTGTGTCATGCAGCCTAATCAGAGTGTGATAAGAAACTGGGATGACTTCTTTCTTCCAGTGAGAAAGTCACTGCCTTGACAAACCTAACTGATGACCATCAACCCATGATAATAAGGCTCATAAATAAGTGACAGGGTTCACTTAATAACAAGGATGATCACTAAACATCAGAGAAATTGTGTGCATGCAAAATGAGGTCTTGCCCCAGGGTCTGCACCAATGCTGGCACTGGACACACTGTCCTGATGAGGCACCACTTTGTGTTTTGGTCTGTTGCAACCCTGAACATTAATTAATTATTTTTCAGGTATCTGAAACAGTACAAAGAGTCTGTCTCTGTTACTAATAATCTACAAAAACCCCTTCTTGGTCAGCTAAACAAACTCCACGCAACAGCTGCTTGGAGTCCTGACCATTTTAAATTCCTGTCTGCAAGATGGGAGAAAAGCCTCAGAAAACAAAGCCAGATCCAGTTGAGTAAACAAACAAGATTCATCTCTTGGATGGGGAAAAATACTGTGGTCTCTGCTGCAGAACCGGAAAGCAGACTTTAATCATCAAGTGGTTGCTCTAGCACTAAAAGCAAACTCTCTGAATCAGTCATAGAAATGAGTTCCCGATTAGGGTTTTAGAGCATGTCCTACATTGAGGGCAAAACAGACCCCACTGCCAACAGAGGAGATAATCACCCAATGCCATAACCAGCTTGCTACGTCCTCCTCAAAGGCCACACTGTGTAGGACAGGCACTAAACCTGCCAGGACGGAATAAGTGGATTAGAAGGACTCTGGGTGGCGGGTGCCTGGTCTGACACCCCTCAGGAGGCGAGGGTAGAAACAGGGCACAGAGCTGAGGCTGGATCTGTACAGGCAGCAGAGCCAGAGGAGCAACCTTGAACTAGACATCACCACTTGAGAGCTGTGAAAATTGTACTCTATTTGGCATACACATCATTGTTTTTTTTAGTGAGTTGGCAGCGGAAAATAGATCCCAAAAAAGCCAGTCAATGTTCTTTGAAAAGTGGAAATGCAAAGTTTAGGGCTGAAAACATTTTCATACCTCTTAGAAGGAACTCTGCTACTTATTGACACTCCCTTGTCTCACCTCTGCTTCACTCTTCACTGTTTCAAGTGCTAAAGCTTTTATGGATTTAGACATTCACCCGTTATGGTCCTACCTCCTCTCTGGGATGGGGGCTCCACCTCTAGCATTTACCAAGAGTTCACCTCTCTGTCCACCAGTCCCCACAGACTAGAAGTTCATTGCTTGTAGAATTGTCTCTTTACAAGTCCATGTACAAAGTGCAACTGCTTTTCCACCTCAGTCCCACTAAGGAAGCCTCAGAGCATGGTATGTGGCACAGTCCCTCAAGTTACAAGAAACCTTTTTATTTGTTATGAACACATTTGTCAAAGATTAACATCGTAATACAGGAGTGACATGTGCTTCAATAAGGATTTTTTTTTCCTTTAAACAAATAAGCTGTTGGCAGCATGTGAACTGCAGTAATTCCACCAACTCATTACTAAACAGCAGGGGACCAAGTACAAGGTCTTATATCACCGTGGCTACCAGGTCAGTATTAATGAGGAAGGAATGTCATTGTGACCACGGGCCCCTCTCAAGTTTCTCTGTGCACAAACACAGGCAGATAGGACAAACCAAAGACATTCGTTGTCACCATACCTGAACACAGACGGAAGAGCTGCTACAGCAACTTTACCAACCAGCTTTTTTTTTTCTTTTCAAGTGGAATGTAATGCAGACAAAAATAAGGTGCACAGCTGAGGTGCCAAGTATTCACCCAGTGCTCCTCTGCCTCTTACTTACTCTTATGTTTTTATTTAAACTTTTTTCCTAAATATTCAAATATTCTGGGGCACTCTAGGACTCCTACTATAACAAATTTCCCAAATCACAGGCAAAAAAAGGAAACCTTTTCATGTGTATCACCTGCAGCAGCAGCCTTTCTTGACCTCCCATAATTTCAGAACTTTATCCATAGTCCTTTCTCTAAGAGGAGTTAAAAGAGTTGCTTTTACAGGGTGGTGCATTTGGGTTACACGAGACTCAGTGTGTGCTGAAGCTCTCACAGGGGCAACCCAAATCTCACTTTCACAATGGAGAGAACAGGTCTGAGTATCTCTATTTGACCAGTGCAGTGTCAATATGACACGGAGAAGAGATCACCTATCATTTTTAACATTCCTGTGTTGTGTTCCTGGCAGCAACAAAGGGACTGAATGCATCCTACCTGTAAGGACTCCTAAGGATAAGTAGAGATGTTCCAGAGTGGTGGCGAATGAACTCAAAATTAGTCCAGTAGATGCAAGCAGCCCTCCTAGCATGATACCAACTTGGCAGGATATGTGATTGCTGATTAAACTCCCAACTGGGGCTTCAAAGAAACAAATAAAGCTGGTAGTTAATGGCAGGTCCTCACACACAGTTCATTGCAACAATCATAAAGGAAAAGCAAGAAGAAGATAAGCAGGAGAAGCTGGTGATTGCAGCCACACAGAGTGACCTTCTAACATCCCCCCTAATACAATGGTATGAGCACTAAAAAAAGAAACCAGAAAAACGCCAAAACAAAAAAAACCACAAACAAACAAAACAAAACAAACAAACTTCTAAAAACAATTTTCCTGAAGGTCATGATAAAACTGAAATTTACAGGAGCTTTCTCAGCAGCCATTTTCATAGATCACAGTTATTACAGGACACAATCTGCAGTACTGGAGGTCAAGAGAGGCCCACACTGTTCATTACTCCATTCTTACAGCACTCCAACCTTCCCCTGCCTAGAATTTGCACTTCAGCCATTAGTAACTTCAGGTGTCCTTCCACACACCCTGTGGGCAATGTGTCAGACCCAAACAGGAAAGTCTCACATCTTTTGGACTATCCCTTCTCCTGCTCTTCTGCAATTGATGGCTCCCAGATTACCCCACCTCTACAACAGAATGTCATCACTAGCCTTCTACCTCTCTACCACCTGCAATGGCAAGGCAAGGTTACCCTTATTTTTTTTTCCCCCAGATATAAGCTGGCTGACACAGGTCAGTTGCTATGTCTCATTCCAGCTGTGTCCCTCTGCCTTTCTAGCAATTCTCATGGATTAACCCTCTGCCTCAGGACTAGTGCCTGGATTTTCACCTAGCTGTACAGCTTGAAAGCAAACCCACAAGAAATTTGGTACAACTGATGCATGTCATTTTTACTAACACTGAATTTTCTTTTAAGGGAGAAGACTATTTGTAAATATACATGGTTGGTAAAAGGAGGATGACTGCGACTTGATCTGGAGGCAAGATGTACATCCTGTGCTAAGTCTCAAATATGATTCCAATCAAAAGGCAAAAGAAAAACATGCTCCATTAGTAGCTCTCAAACACATGTCCCACAAGACCTCGACAGAAGTACCTTTCTGAAAACTTAGATAATTTCACCAAAAAAAGTTCTGCTTCTTTTCTTTAGTATGAAGACACTCCCTTCCTGCACAACTCTGCTGAGGGAAGCAGCTTGGATATACCACACCTCAGAGAGCCCACAGTATCACTCCTTCCCAGCTGACTCCACCAACTTGTGGACATGCTAAAACCAGGTGGAACTGATGAAAAAACAGCCACATGAGGCTTAAAAGGGTACTACATACCACAGAGCATTGTAGCACAGTCGACAATGGAGTGGATCCAAGCAGTTCTGGCATAATCCTGTCCAAAGTACGCCTGGAACTCCACAAAAAATATGGAGATGCACCTAGGACAAAAAACATGAACACCAATCTGTTGAACATGGGATATTTGCTCATAGAAACACTGGTCTCACTGCTCATGTATAAAAAGTACCCACTTTAAGGTCCTCTCCAGCTTCCAGAAAAATCAAATCTGTGGTTTGCCTACATGCCAACGAGACGAAAGAAATGTTTGAACAGTTTCTAAGAGGCACTGGCAAAGAAGGTCTACCTTAATGCATGAGGGACATGACGTGGAATATGAGAACAATCTTTGCTTTGTACTGGCAACAACTGAATCAAAAACTGGTGTCCAACTATTATCTCACCAGCGGGATTAGACAATTAGGCTGATGTAGAGCCTCATTCAGACATACAACTACTCCAGAGAGATTATCAATGTTATAATACCACGTTTCTTGCTGGCATGTCTGCCTCTGGAGTTTTCATAACTCATAGTATTTTAAACTTAAAGGAAATTGAAATTGTAATTATCACCAGCAATTTATAGCCCATATTATGATGTAGCTTCCCTGGTACATAAAGCGTTAGCTTCCCAGTTCTTCACTGACCTGGTTGCTTGCTATTCCACACATGTACAAACTAGCCAATATAATACCTACAGAGCAAACACCATCGACAGCTACATGTTCATAGATGGACAAGAGCAAAGCAACTCCTGACAAACAGAGAACCAAAACACTGCAGGAGCCCATGAACCTTCCAATATTTTAATAAAATGATTCCAGGAGGGGTCATTTTGCTCTGCTTAACAAGTGTTACTGCCTCTGCAGGGGAACAGATTAAAAGGCTGCACAGTTTCATCCTCATTTCTGGATCAACAAGAGATGCCTTTTCACCCTTTTTCCCTCCAGCAAATCACTGAATGACCACTTTCTTCTGTTTTTTTTCCCTGCACATACTTCATTCTTCTATATAGTTTAAGGTGCACCAGCCATTAGATGATTTCTTGGATGTAACACATTTCACACATGAAAAAGGAATTAAATCCACTAGGACTTATCTACCGTTATTATGGAATTGGTACATTTGCATACATTAACTAACACAGTATCAGTGTTTCTATGCCTCTTTTATGCTGTTGACTCCAAGATCCTAAGTTTTAGATCCCTAAACCTGGCAGCTTTATTTTCCAAGAATGACGAACTATAGGTAGGAAACTCTGTATTTACATTATACTGACTGCCCAGCAAGACACTGATCAGTGTTTCTCACTTACCAGGGTGTTTATCTCTCTGCTTAATATAGCTTAAATGTCCATGTTCACACACACCAGGCTCCTCTCAAGTTGACATAAAAGTCACTGTGGAAGCAATCTCATCCCAGATTGCATTATGTTTATGCAAGGCAGAAGTCTATTCCTGTTCCTTCTATTTTTGAGAAATATTTTCTGCATATTTCAGATACCAGAAGGGTATAGAGAGGGGCCTCTTCTCTAGGGCTCAGACCTTCTCAGGCAGGACAGCACCTGAAATGCTTGCAGTAGGAGAAGGGGGTATTTACATGTTTTTCAAATAGACTGAGGAGTCAAGCTAATTCAGTGGGACTAGCAAAAATGAGCACAGCTGTGGGGTCAGAGGGACACAGTGTACCCAAAGAGATCCTACATGATTCCTCCCTCCCCAACCAAACCACCACAGACTGAAATAGTGCTACCTGCTCCAGGCCTTGTTTCTGTAAGAAATCAAGCAGAGGGTGCTGAAAGCTAGAGCAGCTGTCAGAGGAGGTGAGACTAAAACCAGAGGGTTCATAATCCCTCGTCCATGCCCACAGCTTTAGGGATTTCAGAAAGCCCTAAAAAACATAGCAAGAGTTTTTACCTAACCAGAATAACCCTGGCAGCTGTAGGACATCTGGAGAGATCCCAAGCCCTCTTCCTAAAGGAGAAAAAAAAAAGGGGGGGGGGGGGAAGATAATTCCACAAACAGGTCAGCAAGACAAACAGCAGTTGGCTTTACCTTGTCACGGCCCTGGTACAAATAGTGACAAGGAAGCAGCCAGCAACAATCATCCATCCCCAGCCTCCATCAGGAGGGCTGATGTGCCGGGCGCGCTGGGATGAGGCCATGGTGACTCCTCCCTCCTCCTTGCCTCAGTGGCAGGGGCTGATTCCAGCCAGCACGCCAAGCACGGGCCGGGGCTGATCGGCACATGGGTCACTGGCCATCTGAGGAGAGAGAGAAATCAAGCAGAGAGGGAGTCAGGGCATGCTGCACGCGCTGTGACCTGCACGTCTGAGCAGGACATACTGCTTCAGCTCTACTGCAGAAAAGGGAGAGTTTTCTTTCAAATGCAGTTTACTAAAACTTGTTGGAAATGAGTGCCATCATGTCAATCAGTGTCATCAATTCGGCCCCATGTCTGGTATCACGCTTTTCATGGTAATTTGCCCAGCAGTGGCATCGTAGCACACGATACTCTCTTCTGCCCTACGTGTCACAGCACATAAATGTAAATCACACACTTTATCACTGCCAGTCACCCACCTACCTTCAGGCTTCCCCACTCATGCCAGTCCCTGGCCTGAACTTTATTTTAAATTGCAGTCTCCACTCAAACTATCTATTCTTCCTTGTACACAATTTAGTGCAAAATTTTTGTTTGAGAGAATACAGTTTTCACCTTTTTTACGAAAAGGGAATATTCACTGCAAAATCAGAGCACATCTGGTGATAAAATGAACCCTCTGTTCTTACAAGCCAAACCCCAAATGAAGCTGTAATCAGCAGAACACAGAAACTTCATTTCCTGAGCATGGACAATTCACCAAATGTTAGAGCTAGCCTGTTTCCTTCTTCTATCCATTTATAAAGTAATATCTACATCCAGGCCATAAAGTAGTCTCTAAATGCACACTGGGTGCTGCAGGACACCAAATGACACTCCCTGGACCCTAGGTGAGTAACTGAGTCATGTGTGTTGGGGGAGCATTGCTAACGCTTTTGTCACCAGCAGCATGGGACCAACAGCCCTTAGTCCTTTCTGCATCAGTGACTGTATGGCAGGGCTTGACCGAGGGGCCCGAGACACTCCAGTTTACTCTGTACATGAACATGCAGTGCTGGCTGTCAGTGGTGGATTTCAGACCATGTTTTTGCCATCATCAGCAAGGCCTTAGCCCCTGCATGGATCAAAGATTCATAAGACATAATTAAACTATCTGGGATGCCTTTCAGTTTTGCTTGGAAAGAAAGCTGAAATAGCTTATACGTCACCTAACTATGACAGATACTAAATATGCAACATTCCCACTGATAAGAACAACAGGCTTCCCATGAAACGTGTCCTGTTACAGCATGTCAGAGGGCTGCAGAGCCACTCAGAAGGACAATCCAAGAAAGGATCTATATGGCTAATAATGTTCATTCTTGGTCCTTTAAGCTGCTCAGACAGGTGATGGCCATGGCTTGGCTCTGGAAAGCCCAGAACTCCCTGATTCAAAACAACAAGGCATCCCAGAGCCAAGCTGAAATATTGCCACAGCTGAACCTTTGAGAAATATTCATCAGTGGCCTTCCTGAGATGTTGGAAGTTGCACCTCTAAACCATTACAAAATTATTCTAAGAAAACATATGCACATTGCCAAATTTAAAGGTGAGCAAAGTAGAAGAAAACAAGTATGACAAACAAAAACCACAACATGTTGAAAGCTTAGTTGAATTCCTACTAGGCTGTAAATAATACTTTGTAACAACACTGTACAAGAGAATTGTTTTGATTGAAAAAGGATAAGAAATGCTATCTTAACCTACCTGCTTGGCTGTCAAAGCCCAAGAGTTGTAGCTAATCATACAGGGTATGATCAAGCCCTATGTGCTAACACACCTCAGCCCATAAATGTTAAAAACTGAAAAATCTAGTGCAACTTTCAAAGACAGGGGTTAGGTCCAAAAGTCATGGGCTGTGCTGTCATATGAGGCATCTGAACTGCCACAGGAAGTGAACAGGGAAGAAAACTGTTTGCAATCTCACAACAAAATATGTACTTATCAATGTTCTTGAGCAGTGACTTAAGCTAACCATGTTTGAAACATGCTTGAAAAATATCAGTGAATAAACATGCCCACAAAAGTTGCCAAAACTGTATTATACTGCCATTCAGTTACACAAGCTACACAAGCTAACATCAAATATCTGTTCAAGGTCTCTGTGTACTCCTCAAGTACCATTTACTTTTCCCTCTGTGTTAGTCAGCCTGTATCACACATTTTACATTAGGCCAAAAATGTCCTATTTTCTCTCTTCACGTAATAAGCTTTGTTAATATTTATTTATAATTAAATATTTCTAAAAAGCTTTCTAATAATTTAGACCCCAAGGAAATGCCTACAAGCAGTAGGACATGTACTAACACTGTTTTGCTATTCTCTTCTCTATTGTCACAAACATCTGTTTCATCGTAAGTCAAACTATTATAAAGTCTTTGAAAGGTCTGTGTTATTCTCTGTGTTTATACAGAGAGTAGCACAATAGTGATTTTCACTGCAGCATGAAGTACAATTACCCACACATGAACTAGAAGAGATCTCAGGTATGATTAAAAAAAAAATTCTAATGACCTGCTTTGCTTCTCACTTCTGTGGCTCTTTGGAGAGACATATAGTACTCTGCTCTGCCTGGTTATGGAAACCATTCTCTTTGTATGAAGAACAGGCCACATCTCAGATGGGACACATGAAACAGCTACAGTCCGGATTAGATATCAATGGTCCCAGGAACTCACAAAGGTATTCAATTACTAGGACTTATGTACATAAAAGATCAATGAAAGCTCTGGAATGGAGACCAGGATGGTTTGCCATTTCTGATAAAACTTTTTAATACACAGCAAAAAATGCCAATGCAGCTGACAGAGCTTTCTGAGAAGCCTCTGCAGATGCCCACATGACCAGCAGGACATCACCGCCCTCTTCACAAGCCTTGAACTTTACATTTCAAGCAAAATGCCACATTTTTTTACCTCGCCTATTTGCTTCAGGACAAACATACAGCAATGCCAGTGTTTACCCACACTCTCCTTTCCTCCCCACTATACTCTGAACCGAACTTCTGACATAAACACAAACAAATGGAGGAAAAAAGAGACAACACTGGCTAATGCAGGAAAATGAGAAAGCATGTTGGTAGGCAAGTATAGCACTATTCACAAAATCTGAGGGAGGCTGAAAATGTCTGCAGTCCAAAGTCAGAGGATGCCAGGCACATGACACAGAAGACATGTCCATGGACTTGTCACTTGACACACACCTTGTGTATTTGCCTTCCAGCACACACTGCTAATTTGTAAGCAGGGCATATTTCTCATGTGTTGATTCCATCCAGGTGACAGACAATTTGGCAGGGTTTACGTTACCTTTCAAGTAAGCTGGCATGAACTAATGACTGATTCTTTATTTTTAACTGATAGGGTCAACTATACATCCCTTTCTGTATAGCTTCAAGCAACAACTGCCTTTTGAAATATGTGCAAACATATTTGTGCAACAAATTATCTGATGGCTAAGGCAGTGGTTACAAGATTGTTCATGTTGGATCAGTGAATGATGAGATCACCAAGCAGTACAATTTGATGCAAACCACCACTATGCATCCCTGTCTACTTACATGGAAAACAAAATTCAACACTTTTGTTAGTGTGTGTGGCTAACCTAGCCACAAAAAAAAAAGCTGCTGTCTAATCTAGCATGAAGCCAGAGTGGCACAAACAGATTATACCCTGATTTGGCAATGAAGTCTGCCATTAACTTATCCTGTCAAATTCAATTGAACAAGCAGAGCCAGTACTAGTGCTTTGCACCATGTGGCCACCACATTTTGCATCTAATACTGAGGGCCTCAAAGGTGGATTTATTGCATTATTGCAAGTTTTATACATTACATTCAAATACCTGGATGATTGAATAGCCCATAAGAATCCATGACAGCCACATGAATTAACAGGGCATTCATAAAGTTCTAATTATTTCTGGCAATCACAAGTAATGTAGTTAGGTGGAGTTTACATAAGCATATGATTCACCACAGAGGGATCCTGAGCAATTCAGCCATACCTCTGCAGCACTTTTGCAGAGTCTTGGCAAGGCTGTGTTTCTTATTTTGGATCTGACCAGTATCTTTCATTGCCCCTTCCAGAGGTATGAAGCTTTTTTCCAAGTTCTGATTATTAAGGACGGAGGAGGAACTTTCAGGAATGCCAGAAGGGATAACAGTAACCATTCAATAAGCAGAAATATACACAAAAATTTTCAGAGGTGTCAACAATCTCCACATACAGAGCCCTAACTAATTTTAAGGCACAACCAGCAGTAGATGGGTGCCATGGTCTCAGCCTATATCTCTGGCCCAACTTTGCAGGCAAGCTTCAGATTGAGGTTGAGACCCTAGTTCACATTTTAGCTGTACATTAACGTACTTGGGAAGAATTTGATGACATATCAGGCTGAGTAAACAGAGATTAGCTATTGGTTACATGGTTACTTGCTGTTATTTTCCCAGAACCCTGCTTGCCAGCATACACACAAACAGAAAACATTTAATGAGGTTACAAGCAACTGAAAACAATTATATTACAAGAAATGCCTGGCCAATACAGACATGGGCCACCTAGCCTCCCCAGAGCAGATCAATACAAACCTCATCTCCTTGACTTCCCACTTGCTTCAAGGAGTACTGTGCCTTTCACAGCCACTGAACTAATAGGCAAGTTAAATAATTACTTTCCTTCTGCTGCACATCTAAAAGCACCTGACAATTTCATTCTGAGGTTAGAAAACTTCATTTACTTACACCCCGGTGCTAGTTATCTGTATTACAGATCAGACTGCACACTCTGCAAATGAAGTTGAACAGGCAGAAAGCACACTTTGTCCGAGCAATCATGTTCTCCCACTTCCCAAACGTCAGTTTGCTTTCATGTTACATCTTTTTCCTAACCTTTCTGGTACAGGATAAGACTCTTTTTGCATGTCTGCTCCACCTTCAGCTCTGTAAGACCTGATCCCCTCTGGCAGCACTGGCTGCTATTATAAGACATCTCAGATATGCATGAAAAGTTCCTGCTGCTTGAGACAGCTAAATCAAAGCAGGGTTAAAAGACGATCTCTTGAAAGAGATCTGTACTTTGCAACCTTTGATAGATCATTTTCACTAAAGCATTAAGTAAATGTGCTTTGTTGTGAGTTCCAAGAAGAAGCAAGTGGGGTGAAGATAGCAACAAATTCTGCTGATACCTAAGAAAGCCTTAGTTACCCAATGTGCCCTGACAGCTCACTAAACATTGACTCTATTTCCACAAGTTAATACATTAAGTTTCATTTGGCAGGATAAATAACCTATCAGTTACTTCAGCAGCTGTTTTTGAGAACTCTGGAAAGAAAACAAGTGCTCCTGAGAGCATCTCCCTTACTCAGTCTGCTTAGTGAACAGAAAGGAGCAGGTAAGTTTACTGAAAAGGCACGGCTATAACCTTGTACCTCATCACGAGGTCTCTTTTGCCGGGGAAAGGAGCACAAAAATCCACAGCAGCCTAGCAACTGGGCAGCACAGCAACAGCAGCCACTGACCTTTTAAACACAGCTCGCAGCCAGCAAAGCGCTCCCTGCCCCCTCTGCCCACCCCTCCTTCCACCGTAAAGGTTTTTTTCCTTAAAGGAATTGATTCAAAAATTATATCACAACAGCGTGAAGCTGCAAAGCATTTGCATGACAAAGGACAGAGGAACAGCAGGTACAGTCAAGCTGGCCTGCCTGGGGACCAGGGATTGTTTTTTCCTACCTTGTTCAGCTGCTCCATTGATGTACCTGGGCAGCTCCATCATCTCAAGAAATACACCTCACTTGCCAGACAGTTTGGATGCTTTTTGAAAATGCTTCATTTGTAGAGGGATACAGCTTCAGCCAGTGGAACAGGCAAAAGGTCAGGTTTGTATCGTGGCTGCCCCACAGCAACAGCACACAGACCCCAGACCATACTGGGGGGTTCACCCCACTGCTTTCTCTTTCTTCACACTATCCTGGCTACACAAAATCAAAATGGCTGTGTGATAAAATGCCTTTGCAATTTCTGTCAGAACAGCATGCAAGGATTTTGTGCAGTTTATCCCAAAGGAGCTGGCCCAAATATGTATACCAGCATAAATAAGCACAGAATGCAACACTTTTACCTGTTTGATAATACAGAGATGCACATGACAGAAGAATGAGAAGGATACTTACCTAGAATTTTCTTTCTGGATCAGTGAGCTACATACATATACATATACTGTACGTGCCATTTGCTACCTTCACAGTGAAGATGGGTTGGGTGATGCCTGAGAAACTCATGTCTCTATGTCCAGAACGCCAGAACACACTCCCAGAACAGGCTCATTTGCACCAATGAATTTAGTTTGTGTTTTTCTTGTGAACAACCTACACAGCTTTCAAAGTCACTTTAAGAACATTCGTGCAGATGAATTTTATGTAGAACAAGTATAAAGCAGTTTAAGCATAGCTGGAGAAAATTCATTAATGCTTAGAGTGAAAGGTAGCAGAATTGCATATATTTACTACATTTAACCTGTGCACCCAGCTCTAGGGCAGTTTTAATATCTTTCTGTATTTACCCTATTCAGGACAGATTTTCTGCCGTTCTCACTTTTCTTGTTCCTAAGATTACACCAAATATTATTTGAAGACATTCATTCATGTTGATCTCTTGCTTTAATACTCTCTTCCTTTCTGTTCCCTTTACTCTGACCTCTGCATCTTTATTTACATAAAGAAATATGAATAAAAACAAAAACAAAAAAAAACCAGAACCAAAGAGGAAACAGAATGAGTAGCAAAGACAGAAGAGGAGAGAAAAAGAAAAAATTAGGCAGCAAAGAGATGAATGTTCTGTGTGACAGTGGAGCTTAAGATGTGCATAATGTTAAGTATTTTACAGATTCTGAGAGTCAATTTCTTTTGCGTATCTTGAAGGATCAAGGATGACCATGTCTGACCACTGACCAGTGTCCTCCCCAAAAGCTTGCTAGCCCCCTCGTACAGTAGAGCACATTTAAATGTGTCTGTCCAGTCTCCACAGAAAACCAGTTTATGCTATTCTGAGAAGAATGGCAGAAAGGGTCCACAGAAATTTTTCTTGTACGAGCAAGTAATCTTGCAGATTATGCATATCTATATAAGCAGGGTACACATTCAGCCTCTCAGACTTCCAGTATCTCTCCAGCACTGTTACAAATAGTTAACAAAAAGAACTGCTTACCTAAAAGTTCATTTAGAGAGTTATACCAGAATCAACGTAAACAAACAAATACATAATAAAAATCTCAGAACAAAACCAAAACCCAAACTGACTTTTAATTGCTGCCATAGCACTAAGACAAGAAGCATATTAAGACAAATTGTAGTAAGTGCTTCACCCTTTTCCCATTTTTTTTATCTATAACATTCCTGAACAAATTTGGATGCTTTACTTTGAAAATCTTTAACCACTTTTATAGTTTTAAGGAGGGGTTTCTTCTGATACCAAATAAGAGCAACATTAATAGCCTATTTGTATTGTAGTAGCACGTTGGGGCTTCTAATCAAGGAGCAGTGTCACAGTGCTTGGCACCATACAAACATCTAATTAAACTTGCCCTCCATCCAACATGTATCAAGACAGAGAAGATTAACTGTATGACAGACCAGCTTATTAACTCCTGTCACTACGCTGAGCAGCAAATGTTCTTTGTTTCCTTCAGTTTATGCATAGGAGGGAGGTGTCTCTTGGAGAATACAAATTGAACGGAGCATGGACTTAGGAATGGGAAAAGCAATCTGGAAAGCAAAGGGATGTTAAACAGCTGGTAGAGAAAGGAGGTGCCAGAGAGGGGCACAGATGAGTGCGGTGACACAAAACAGTGGCAAGAGTTTAGAAGACTCTCTTTTACTCAAGAGCTGAAACATGAAAAAGATTGTAAAAGTAAGGGTTGTAGAGCAGCACAACAGTCATTATTTGCTCCCCTACCGAGCAGTGAGTCTCTGGGAAAGGATGAGCCATGCTTGCCTCCCACAACTGCTTTGGCACACTGGCTACTTAATTTGTCAGATTTCCCAGGGATTGCTAAACCAAACAGTACAGCTAGAGCCACAGCAGAAGTAGTTACTGTCTACTGAGTTGGTAATGAGAAATGTAATGTGAACTTCCCTTGTGTCTCAAAACCATTGTACGGGGCTTACAGAAAACCAACAATCTGACAGAAGGGGTCTATAGAAAGAGGTTAAGCAAATGCTAATGGAAACCTCTTGACCCTTTTACAGAGTTTCTGGCAAGGTTAGTCCTTAAATAACGCAGTTTAACTATACAGGGTAAAAATTGCAAAGGAATATTTTTGTAAGAAAATACCTTTCCAGAGAAAGCTTGACTTTAACTTAAGCTGAAAATGTTTTTTGCTTGACGTTCTGAAAGGTTTTTAAACTAACAAACACAGTACTCACGATTTAATTTTTCACTGTGATGAAAATAACAGAGAACCAGACAACGTTCCTTAAGTACATGGATGTTACCGAAATCCGAGCTGGGACTGTCAGCGTGCACACCCTTAGCAAGGTTGTGGTCACACAAGTTCCATCAAACACGTGTTTCCTCCCTGAAAGGAGAACTCCACTAATTGAATAACTGATAGCAAGCAGCTGTGCTGCTGGGGCAGGGTAACGGTACTATCGCTGTCTCCATTTTAACATCTTTGTACCCCTCCCAGCAAATAAGCGAGAATAGCCAAAAATGCTTACAAAAAATATCAGGAAAACTTTTTGAGAGGAAAGAATCATTCCCTGCTGTCCAATAACTTCAACTACACAAGATTTTAAAATTTGAGTTGAGGGGGTGTTGATGACATTATCTTATGATGTCAACATACAGATGTGTCTGATGAACATACAGAACTTTCTGCTGTTTGCTATTTTTCTAGCATCTCTCAATTTTTCAGTATTTCTACATTTTCCTAATTTTAAACAGGTGGTGGGTAGGCAATGGCTGTGGAAGAGTTTTTGTTTATTAATAATTGCATTACATTTATCTGTTACTTTTGAGTTTTATAACATACCATTAATGATGATCAAACATTTCATCGAACACTTCTCATTTACTGTTGAGCTTAAATTTGTGAAAGTACAATCATTTTTCTGAGTCATTCCTATCTGTTTGAGGATTTCTGCGCTTCCCTGGATCAAGCACTTATTAGTATCGCATTATATCCTTAAGGAAATGTTAACATCTGACCATAATTGTTTGGAAATTCTGAAAAAGCTTTTTATTCAAAGTGTCTTCAGCTGACACTTTTCCCACATTTGGTATATTATTTTTTCTATCTTCAGGAATATTGTGCCCTGGGAAAGTATACCACTGCAAAGCTGCTATGGAACATGTGGGAATGGGACATTTTTTCTCAGACCATTATGCACTCAGTCTATGGAAATCACTACTCTCTGCTTCTTTTACTGATTCTGCACTCCAGATTCTACTTTGGTGATAAGGATCCAAAAATCAATCTCTTAGGTTAGCTGGAGGTGGCCTGGTGAAGGATATACCAAGCAAATGCTCTTCTGATCCCTCCAGAGAGAATCAGGATGTTATCAGGCACAGCAGGAGTGCTCAGGCACCAACAGTACAGCTGTGCCTGGATAAAACTGAGGGGCTGATGACTATGGAGACCCTTCCCTGCAAAGACCTGGAAGTGCCAAAGGCCACCCAAAAGCTGTGGTTGCTGCCAGCTTCTGTGTCTCATCTCTGATAAGAAATGAATGCTGATGGACACCAGTTCCAGCAAACATCCTCGGTGGGGAGTCCCAGCCTGGGGAAGCACTGGTAACCATTCCGCAGTGTCCTGGGAGAGGTGCCACCCAGTGCACAGGCACTCCCTCAGCACAGGAAATCCAGGGAAATCAGGAGGCAAGCCAAGGGGAAATTGGTACATCCCCACCTAGAAATCTCAGTGATGTACTTACAGAACATGTACCTGTACTTGGAGCTCTTTCACAGTTATCTTTTCAGCCCTTCTGTTTATGGAAAAACCTTGTTCAGGCTATGCAAAACTGATTTGGTTCATAGTGTTCTTGATGTTCCTGGCTGGGTTTTAGTAAGATAAGGAACTGCACTTAAACAAACACATCTTTTCCTCATGTTCTTGAAGAGTTCAGAGCCCAAGTGGTATTGTCAGGTTTTTAACAAGTCACACAGAAAAATACTCTTCATGGTTATTTTCAAGATGCGAATCTTACACAAGTGCTTTCTAAAGGGAAAGGAGATGACTATTTAAAAAAACCCACATTCTATGTCTGCAGAACAAGCTATCCAGAAGATTGCCTCTTTTTATCTCATAATTTAGGGCTGCTGTTAGCATCAGTTCATCATCTTCTTCAATACACAATATTTGTTTGCAAAAATTAATCAGGCATGGAAAGGCAAGGTAGGCTATTTCCTTTTGTTCACACAAGCCTACGTTCTGAAACAGAGCTGTTAGGATACTTAATGCCATGCACGCTCTTCTAATGGACAGTATGCACCATATGACAGCAAACTGTCACTGTGACTATTATTTTTCTGGGAAGGTGAACCCTGTCAAACTAAGAGATCCCTATGATCATGTCAAAGCCACAATTAATTTTCCTTTTAATAATGTTAATATATAATTATTGCATATACAATAATGCATTAATATAATCCCCTGCTGGAATGGAAGAAAAATCTCTGAACACTGGAAAGACAACTGTTTAAGACAAAACACAGGACTGCCATTTCCTAGAACAAATTTCCAAAAGCAACTACTGATGAATGTTGCTTTACAGGGTTAGGTCTTTCTGAGAAGTCATTGCACAAATCACATTTACTCTATTAAGAAAGCATAATATAACTAATTATAATATAGCTATAGGTATGTTCCAATGAACACATCTCTGCACAAGTAGGCTCATATATGTGTCCCTGCACATAACCTTCAGAAAGTAACAAAAGGGAAGCTACTAAGCTGGGAAGGAAACATTAAATACTAAAATGAAAAGCAAGGAAACAGATGGAAGTCAAGAGGAAAAACTCTTAGCATGCCCTACAAAATAAATCTCTGACCAGGAAGAATGTATATAACAGCATGCACATCATGAAAACATGCATCTACTCACAAGTAATAGATTGACTTGGTGAAATAACACGCCAAAAGTTAACAGTCAACCAACGCATCTTGGGCAGATCTGCACATTCTTCATGCTCAGTCTTCCATTCAGCCTCATCAAGCCATCCATGTTTCAACTACATCCTCGCTTAATAGCTTATTTTAGTTTTTAGGAAAGCTTTAAAGCTTTGAGAAAAGTGCCTCAGGTTCCCTTTGCTGAGTGAATATTGGTGCAGCTGCTTGATTACATCATTTTCAGAAACAATCAGCAGGAACTTTCCATGCTACTTAAGGGTGTACTCCTGCTAGTTATCACTGCAGCCCAGAAATACAGTTTCTCAATTTTATGTTAAAGAACATTTTTCTCTGTAGATAATGTTTTTGTAAGAGAAATGTGGAAAAAAAATATCTATCTGTCCTATTAAATATGTTTTACCTTTGCTTTCCAGATTTCTATTTTAATGCTTTAAAAGTTAATCTCCATTTTCATTTTTCCTGGTGTTCCCACACAGATCCTCAGCTTGTATCCTCTCAGCTCCATAGACACACAGAACTGTCAGCAAGCAGAACATTACATTAAGTGTTCAAATACACCTATGATGGAGATGTAATTGGAGAGAACACTTGAAAAAACACCTGACCACAAGAAGCATGGGATTAGTTTAACTCACAAAAAGTATGAGACCAAGTGCTTTTCAGCAAAGGACCCAAGGGTGCCTCTGGCAGGAAAACTAACCTGTAAGTAGTGAGGGCAGAAATTTTAAAGAAGTTCAAGTTACGTTAAGAGTAATGAGACAGTATGTAGAAAAACAGGAAACCACTTTCCCCAGATTGTATCACGTTTGTCTTTTCAACATCTACACTGTAAAGGCAGATAGCTATAAAAGGAGGAAAAGAGCCCATATGGAGCTGCAAGACAAGATGTTAGAGAGTCATCTTGTTAAATGCCAGACAGTAATGATAAGCGAGCCCATAAAAGGTGAAATTTTAAAGTACTTCAAAAGGGAAAAAAGGAAAGAGGCTGATGCTATCTAAGAAAAAATAACCAAGAAATTTATGTAAGAACTGGTTATAAAAGCATTGGTAAATATGTTCAATTTCTTCTTCCTATTAAACCCAGTCCTAATTACAGCAGCTGAGCATTTACAACCACAGAACCAGCACAGCCTGCCAAATCTCCCATAAAATACCCAAACACTCCTATCAGAAACTCTCAAATGGAAACACTTCAGAAGCCAGCTACACAGGCTCTCCTCTTTCATGTGATCCTGCAGACCATTTGCTGGCCATGCTGGACATTTATCACAGCATCTTGAACCACTGTGTTAGAAAGTTTATAAAAACAAGAACCTGGCTAAGAAATTCAGGAATAGATTGTAGAACTCAGTATAGTTTTTCAACCTGGTACCATGCTCCTATAGGAGTTACAAGAAAGGGTTTTTTTTAAAAAAAAGTAGTCCTGGCTTCTCATTCGCAGCTCCGTTATTCACATTACTGGTCAAAGAGCCATTGTGGAGAAATGCATTTGCTGTTTACATTGGACAGTCATACAAGTATTGTTGGGCAAAGTCTCACCACATGTCAACTTGGGAACAAAGCACCAAGGGACTTTAAAGGAGGGCTCAACAACTATCCTCTTATCCTGTTATTCCAGCCAACCTTGTAATTGTCTCTTAAATAGATCTCATTATCAATAATCCTTTTAGGGGGATCAGCTTAACTTTAAACAGCTTATGATGGAAGATAAAAGGACCAAAAATAACTCAAGGATTATCAGACAACAAAAATTATTTCTAAAAACAATGTTCATATATTGATACACAGAGAATGATATTCCTTAAAAATCTCTCTGTGAATTTTTTCTGTAAAAGTGAACAGACCCTAGTGATTTTTTTCAAGAACATCTATTTACAATGGAAATTCACACTGTTTAGGGAATAAACTATAACTATTATGATAACATTATTTAAATTGCATCTTCCTTATTACCTGAAAAAGTAACATGGAGTATCCCAAAGAGTTGTTACAGGGAACTGTTGTTTCACCCAGGAGTTCATTGACACCATAATAACAAAAGGATAATCTTGATCTCACATTAAAACTGATTAAAAAAACCCCTAAGGTCAAATTAGTTTCTCAGCTAAGAGATCTCTCACTGAACTAAGTTAACATTTCCAATTAAACATCACCTGTGTATCCATCACCTGTACCCTGAGAAACACTGGAAAGCTGTCAGTAGCAATGCTTGCCTATAAACCCACCTAAACAGTCTGTTACACACTTCCAATCGTTAGATCACTTTTCTTCTTGAGCAGGCATTTCACATTAGGACAGGCTGTATTTGATAAATTTTAAATTATTACAAAATTTCAAATTCACCTGAAGCAAAAAAATGAATCCCACCTGCTTTTAATCAGTCCTCAAGCGCCAGCTTGTTTCCTCTTCCTCCTCCACAGCCACCCGAAATCACACTGCACTTATTTCACACATTGTCCTGCCTGTTACTCCCCTCACATCCTCTGTTTCTTTTCCAATTTTTTCCCCACACAGATTTCATTTGGTGCATTGGTGCCAAGCGCATAGACGTTCCCTGTCAGGAGGCGTTGATACTCTGACATCATTTACATGCTTGCTATATTCTCTAGGAGCAATAAAAGTAATTTTATTTTCTTTATTTCCAAGGAGTAGCGTCATGTGCCAAGTTTTCACAACTGTCACCCAAGATTTACTTTCTCATTTGGTTAAAAGTAAAAATTGCCTACTACAGGAGTCTTCTGCAAAATACCTCTGCTGATGTGCCAAAGAAGCCCATGCAAGAACTCTCATCTGAAATACTTTGTTATCCCACTCTTTCTGGCAAACAAGCAGAGCCTAGAAACTCTGGTAAGTGCCGTTTTACCATCAGTCATGGGTGGGCTGATTCTGTGTAGCTTGCACCATAAGCAAAAGGCAGAATTACATCATTTGGGTTGTGACCCCTCCAAGATTACTCTCCACTCCATTAACTTCATTGAAAATAGACCAGCTGTGTGGGATAATTCTCTTTTTTCTTTCCAATTTGGTACTCCATCAGGCTAAATTAAATGGACAGTGATGGAAAGAACTCTGACCACAAACAAGAGATGAAGCACTGGCTTCATGAAGAGCAGAGGATGGTGGATCAGGCAGGAGATGAGTCACAATTCATTCAAATTTCCCATTCTCTCTTGCACTGCTTTGCTCTACCGCCCACTCTGCATGTGGATCCCCAAGCTAACCAAAAGGGTAAACTGTTCTAAGCTTTGGATCTGTGCTGTGCATCGCTGAGCTTCTGAGGGTACAGAAATAACAGCATTTGCTTCTACAGGAAACACTCTGGCTGGGATTCACAGGGATGTGTCTGCTACAATGCCTTGTCACCCTGCCAATTTGCATCACAGCCACATGTCAACTTACAAAATTGAAAATAAAATTTGACCAATTTAATTGATCTCTAATTGCATCCTGTTTTGACTGCTGAGATTTTCACATGTGCAAGATGAAAGCCAGATCCTTCAATATATAATGACACAAATTGCATGTTCTTGCTGAGAGTTTGAGGATCCTTTGAGATCAGCTGTGATGCTGCATTCAGTACATTCTTCACCCAATACCAATTTCTCTGCTATCATCAAATTGTATTTTATGGCAGATGCATTTCCCAATTTAAATATTTGGGCCATTTTTAATACAAAATATCAGATGCACAGAGAAAAAGTCTGAACCACTTTAGATGAGGAAAGCAGAAAATATTAGTTCTATATTTAATGATTAAAAAAGCTTTCATAAAAAAAGCTTCAGCTGCTGTTGGAGCACAGTATTGATAGCGCTCAAGTGAAGAAAGTACCTGGTCTTCGTATTTCAAGAGGGAAAGTGCTGCTCCTCTAAGCTGGCTCGTCTTGCTCAGCTGATTTCCATTCTACCATTCTCTCTGTCCACAGGAGAACTTTTCCAGTCCCTTCAAAAAATGCACTTTGGCTTGCTGCTGCTGGTATCACACTCTAGCTGCCCGAAGGACCATTCAGACTAAGTAAATAAAAAAACACTATTACAGAAGTTTAGAAAGAAAAAGTAAGTCAACAGGCAGAGGGCACTTTATGAAGAAGTTTCCCAAATACCTCTTTAGCTGAAACAAGTAGCGTTGGCTTGTTAGATTAAGCAGGTCAGATAGTAGAGCTTTCAAGCTTTTATGGAAGAAAGTGTAATTTAAGGGGCTGTTTGCATGAAAGCAGGGTTGCTGAGATATGTCAACAGGGAGAGAACTCCAAGAACATGTGGCAGCACAGGACATAGTCATGGTGAGAATAGATAGGCAGTGGGGTTTTATCCAAACTGACAGGATTGCATCTGGAAGGCTGCAGTATTTAAAAAAAAAAAAAGTTGCTGCTAGTGAGCAGTGTAACAACATCAGCACATTCAAATGGCAATAGCACATCAAATCAATTCTTTAAGGGCCAACTCAGAACAACAAAAAATAGCCTATATGAAGAAAAGGGAAGCCCCTATTCCTACCAAATTCAGTGCTGCAATTGCAACACATTTTAAAACCAACTACAGGTATTTATTGAACACTGACACCAAGGCACACCTGTATAGGCAAGGCTGAGTGTAATGCTCCTGGCCCAGGAAGTTTGAAGCTCAGTAGCTGAGAGACTGGATGCAGCATTTCAGTGACAGAAAGGTGAAGTTAATACATGCCTTGAATATGGAGCCATTTTGGTTTTGACTCTTCTGATTTCAGCTTTTCCTTTCCCTATTCTTTTAGTGACTTTTATGGGGAAATAAAAGTGACGAGCTTGAAGGGCTTATTACAGGGGCCTCTGGAGAAGAGGAATAGACACAAAGTTAAGAAATTACCAGTCTAAGTACTCTGGTACCTTGGGGAATGCACAGGAGTAATGCAAGTATGGAATCCGTAGTCCATTGCAGTATCAGCAAATGAAAACAGAGCAGAGAGGAGCCAGGACAGTGACCACAGACAAGCAGCAGAGCCCTGCACTACCACCTTCTGAACCGGGCACCAACCAGCAGGTTGCCTGAACAAGCTGTAAGCACTCCTCTGTCAAAGGAGCTTGATAGTGTCAAACATGACAACTCGATAAGCCCTAAAACAGACATGAGGAGAAGGAGGTATTTGACTATGTCTACAGACTAAATTAATAACTTTTGTGTTGTCTTCAAGAAGCTCTCAAAGCCAACCAAGTTTAAGATGCATTTACAACAAACACTCTTGAGACATGACTTATTAAGTACTTTAACAGCCCCTAAAACACTGTGTCCAGCAGGAAAACCATTTGAGACGTGTTAATTAAGAAACTCAACAGCACCATAGACTCTGAGAAACCCCTAGAGAGGCAGGGGAAAGATCCCACATCCCACATTTGCATTTCACATCTGGGAACTATGAATCATCCCATCATCATTTGGACAAATCCAGAAATTGCAGGAAGGAAGGAAGCTTTGAGTGAAAAAAAAGCAAAAAGAAAAGGTGAAAAAGACTTTTTATCTTGAACAAAGGGAGAGAAAGAGGTAAGAGGTCAGCAGTGTCCTGCTGAGGACTGAGGACAAGGAACTGAGTTCCTAACTTCAAAAATACTTTTAAGTCCTATTCAGAAAAGGGGATGTATGAGTTTGGTAGTTTCTAGCTAAAACATCTTTTCCATTTTTGTATAAAAACTTGCCTCTAGGATCTTCTGCAATGGCTGGGAAGCAACTTTCATTTTTTTAAATGTCTGAATAAAATGTTTTCTTCTATTTGTCTTCTATCAGGAACTTTGCTTCTGACTTTGCAATCAGGAAGTGAAATTTCTTTTACCATATTTTCATCTGCGCTCTTACCTAATGCTTCAAATGAATTTAAGAGAAGCTTCCAAACACTGGATACATTGCTACCCCAGAAGAAATGGGGTATAAATGGTGTGTGTAGGCAAGTACACTGGCAAACTGTGACAGTTGAGGAATCCCAGAAGTTTGGTCATGCTCCTTGGCAAGATATGGATATAATTTTGATGGCAAGCAGCAAGACCAGAAGAGACATTTCTCCTGAAAAGGGCAGGTCAGCTCTCATCTAGCAGAAGGAAAATTTGTAATTCCCAGACACAGATTACACAAAAACCTTGGAAGTTGGCAAGAAAAGAGTGACAAATTAGTTCTCCATAAATTACCTGCCAGTAAGTTAAAAGAACAATGATGTGCATTATAAATAAATATCCACATATGGTCCACTTCTGGACACTTAAGACAATCCTCTGGCAGCAGCTAATACACTTACCATTCAAAAAGCATTCAAGGACAGTATTCCCCAAAAACTGAATAGATTCTAGTGACAACCAAAATAGTTAAAGAAAAAAATTTTTAATAATAAAAGGAACCTAGATTATCTCAGATGCCTCATTTTGACATTAATTTTTAATCCTAATCACTTCAATAGCATCACCCAGCTTGCAAGTTGATGCAAAATGTAAGTCTGTTTCCTGGTACATCTAACTGTGGGTGTACATCCCCTTAACAGATCACACTTAAAACTCACATAAAAAAAAAATACAGTTGCTTCATTCTTCTCTGTTATTTACATAATGCTCTGAGACAGCATTCACACCAAAGCCCAGGAAATCCAAAAAAAGGAAGAAAAAAGACCAACAATCCTTCCATGAAAACAGGTAACATTGTTTAAAAGCAAACACTAAAGACTACTTAATTTACTGTCTTCACACTCCATTAGCCCATCAAATGAAACAAGCAGAAACTAATAAATATGGCACATAAACCAAATACCAACAAAAAGTGCTGCTCCATTTAAGCCCCAAGGAAAAGCAGCAAGAATATCCCAGTTTGCAGATACCTTGTAGTTCTCCAACACTGAAATGCAGCTGAAACAAATACTCAGTAGCATTTATATTGTATGCAAAGCACCTGATAGAGTTTTACTAATGAAGACTAAACTCATCCCAACTCACTAATAAGATATATTGTCGCATCCCCTCAAGCCAGTTCTGCAATTCCCAGCTGCTGCAGCCTCTGGGGAAGAAATCTGCCACAAATTGCTGGCTAATCTAAACACCAAATAAGTCATGTTGCTGCTGAAGCGTTGATCTGTTGCCTCAGGGGCCCACACAGCTTAAAATGCTGCAGAGGCAAAAGTGATGGATTTTGCTTTTACAATGTAAGGAAAGATACTGTAAGTGCCTTCTGGCAACACCTGAATTCTGTGGGCTCCTGAGCTGTGCTACCACGGTGTCTATGACCGGCGCCAGCCAGGTGCCACCTGAGCGGCTGGGTATGCAGCACCACCCACCCTCTGATACTGAAAATGGAGAATGCTTCTTCCAAAAACAGGAGGACGAGGGACCCGAACAACAAAGATTCCATACTTGGGAGATCATAGCTTGCCCTGCATGTAGTTATATCCAGTATCCTACAAGCCCAAGAGAGACAAGGAACCAATCCAGAAAAAGACAGTCTTCACCTGGGGATCTTCATTCAGAGCAACTGATTTGGTGTACAGTCTACAGTTCTTCCACTTCCCACCTCAGAGCAAGTTCAGACAGATGTCCAAGAGGGAAACAAAACCATCTTTGCAGTTTAATAAGCTGAATAGGAAACACCTTCATTTTCAGTGAAGAAAAATTGAGTTATTAGCTTGGTTGTCTATGGTTTTGGTTTTTAAAAATTGTACCTTTCCAAATTTCTCCATATCACAGGCTGGGAGCCCACCTCCTGCAGGCAAGCTGTAGCTTGCAGTTTCACTGCTCACAGTCACATCAATGTGTCTCAATTAATACAAGCAACATTATAGCTCATATGTTTTTGGCTCTCATAACACTGCTGGCAAGAAACAGCTTTCCCATTAGAAAAAATGGATAAAATGAAAGTGTTTTTTTTTAATCTGTTATGTGAGACTCTACAGATAATCCAAACTGCAGTTTTCACCTAATGGCTTTATTTTCATGATGGATAGCTATGTGACTTTGGGATACGTTCTCTATGCTATTCTCTCTTTAGTGTCTCTTTAGTGATCCACACAAGGACAAACAGTAAAGGTAAGGTATTTTTCTTAACTCCCATATAGTTCCTTGGTTTAGGTTGGAAGAAAAAAGCCCTATGATATTTCTCTGTTGAATAAAGATGGTCATAGTAAGTAACTAGTCCTTCAAATCCTGTGAACAAGAAAGTGTGCCACCATTCTCTAAATATGCACATGTGCTACATAGACAATGTGCTGTGAGCATTTTCTTACTGGCTAAAATAGGATCATGACAGAGAAACAAAGTATCTAAAGTAGGAATGAGAACAAGTCCTAAAACAATGCACAAAAGCACCAATGCTTTCCAGACTAAAATAAATTATAGCAGATTATAGCAAGTTTACACTCCACTGACTTCTCAGACTCACCATACCAACTAAAAGTGCTGTTTTCCTAATCACTTCTGTCATTCATAATTTAACAGCAGGTCTGTGCTACATTTAGAAGTATATTTAACATTTTATGTACATCTAAAAGAGAGTAAAGTGCATGCAGGTGGCAGCTATACTCTTAGTAATTAGAGGCACCCTCTTAGAGGTGGTTTAATCTTCTCCTTTAGAATATTAGGTATTCACCTATCCAGGTAGATATAATCTGATTAATAAAACTCATACCCTTGTGATGCCTTAGGTGTATTTTTCAGAAAAATGGTCTTTTGAAATGCTCATTCTCCAAGAGAGAATAGTATAGGGAACATATCCTGAAGTTGCATACATAGGTATACATCACAAAAATAAAGCCATTAGGTGAAAACTCAGAAAAGAAACACAGAATCAGATCCTCTTGTGCACAGCTAACTGCACATACACACAACTGAGATATCTGAGCATTCAGCTATGTTTTTCAGGCAACTGCCTTAACCACATGTCATCTACCATTGACCACAATTTGATAAGCAATTACTTCTTTCAGCAGCAGTGATGCTGGCAGAAACAGCCCTTACCTTCTGCTCCCTGCCACACGTTCCCTCCTTCCAAGCCACTTTCTCAGCCCTGACACAGCAGCCACGCAGTCAGACAGATCACAGATAAAAGTAATTTGTAAAAAAGAAGAAAGGGTGCCTTTGAAACCAGTGCAGTTCCCCCAGTGCAGTTCACCACCAGCCCCACAAATGGTTGTACTAGTACGGCTCAGGGGGTGGCAAGGGACTGCTTACGCAAGCACGGTTCTCTCAGGAAACACATGCCAAATTTCTCCCTCAGCAAGCAACTGTGTTTGCACCGAAACATCTGAAAAATCTTCCCCCTCTGTGCCCAGTCTGTAGGACCTTGGCCTGGGAACAGGGATCTGGAAGGGATCCCTGGGGGTGTCCTAGCTCTCTTCCTCATTGTTGCAGGCAAGAACCAACTCGGCCGATCCAATCAGTCAGGAGACATCCTGTAGCAAACCACTTGTCAGGTAAAGAGCACACAGCTTGAAGCTGAAAGTGAGTGTGCGTGCTGGGGGAAAGTTACTGAGGTTTTCCCTGTTTACGTATCAGTTGAATCAATTCTGATAAAGCTTCGTAAAATTAAATTACACACTGTGCTATATTATCTTTCATTGTCACTTTCCAGCTTGAGGTTAAGGCAAAAGTTAATGATTGAATTTTAAAGGCATTAACGTGGAAACCCCTAAGCCCAGAGAAATCATCCATTAAAACAGAGCTTCTGTTACACTGCTGCAAAAGATGGAAAAGTAAAAACTAAATAAAACACAACAGAAAAAATATAAAACAAAAACACATAATGAACGACCTGTAGCTAAAAATCAACAAATGTGAAAAGATAGTAACAGCTAGTGATTTGAGGTGAGCAATAACATGGCCCTAACTGAGGCATAATAGAATCACTCTGAGCAAAATGCAATCCTGTTTCGCTTCATTAAGTTCCAAGTTATCCTCCAATTTCCCAGCGCTAACGGAAACGTTTCCTCATTGCCACTGCAGGAGCAGACTAACAACAACAAACATACTCACTGCCACAGCCAGCTTGTTCAGTTAATGAAATCGTTTCAGCCAGACAATCACACAAATGCAAATTCATCTCAAATACCTAATTAACGACTTACCCCTAGAGATAGTAAGTAAAACTGGTAAATAAATGAGAGGCAAATGATCAGAAAGTTCTAAATAAGGATAATACTCATTGTATCTTTTGGCTTTGCTTTTTTTTTTTTTTCATTGAATAGTTTCCCTGAACTTAGTCAGCCTGTGAACACAAAATTTCCTGCAAGACATGCCAACAATACCATTTGGCCTGAGTCTATTACTGCACACCTGGCTAAGTCCTACAAGGGACTAAGAATTCTCCTGGAAATGAATTATATTAATATCCCAGAAGAAATATCAAGGCCGTTCGGGATAAGGATCACTGTGATTAGCTACTTACACAGCTCACTATTCCTGCGGAAGGCCACGGGGCCAGCTCTCCAGCCCGTCCCTGCGCAATTCGCGCCTGGGTTTTTGGAGCCCTTTGCGGAGCCGCTCGCTCACACACACGGGCAGAGCCCGGGGATGCCGGTGACAGCCGCGGGTCCGCACGCACAGGGACACGGACGGGCACACGGCACAGCCCCTCACGCCCGCCTCCGAACAGGTACATTTATCCTGCTTATGCAACAGAAATAAAAGACAAGTTTCCTCATACCGTCTAGCGACTTGAAACGCGGTTTATTCCTTACCCTACCTGACCAACAGCTTATATATATCTGTATGCACGAATATCCTAGTGGCGTTTAGTGCATTTCTTATTTATTTTCCCATGTTTCCGCAGTTCTACGGCAGGGCACGGGAGCGCCCCGACTGCAGCGCCGCCAGCCCTCGGGGCCGCTCCCCGTCCCCCTGCCCGCCGGCCCCGGGTCGAGCCCCGCGCAGCCCCTACCTTCACCCTGCACCCCTCTGCTGCCCCGAGGGGGCGGCTCCGCGGCCCCGGCGCGGATCGATGTCGGTGCCTGCTCCGGATCGGTGCTGGTGCTGGCCCCGCGGTTTCCCCGGCCGCCCTGTCTCCCCCCGTCCGGCCGGTTCCCCTCCCCGCAGCTCGGCCCGGCGCTCCCCCCAGCCGGCTCCCTCAAGCTGCCATCGGAGTCCCTCCTTCGTGGTACCTTCACCAACAAGAAAAACGAAAAGCGCGTCTCAGCAGTGCCACGGGTGCTTTCATCGCATTAAGAGGGCTTTTTTCTTTTTTCCTTTTTTTTTTTTTTTCCCCCCCCATCGAGGCAAAGTCTGTGCTGGGATTTGTGGATCAGTGCTCTCAGGCATTTCATAAGGTATTTTTAACCTGTTGCAAAGTCAGGCAACACTCAAGAGTGGAAATGAAATAACACCAAAAACTTCAGTATAGGGATAACCCTCTGTCACATACACCAGCCCTGCATGCCCCATACACCATTAGAAGTCATGCTGCCATTGCTTGCTAGTCTTTAAATTTTCAAATTCAGTTCAAAACCCCAGACCAGGGGAAGGACTCAGAGATTTGGACCCTAGACTCTTGGAACAAGTTTCAAATTCCAGCAGCCTTCTGTTTATCCCAGAAAGATAAACTAAGTGGCCTGCTGAATACTGCATGTGTTTTCAGGCAAGATCTGGAAAACAACAGGTCTTTGCTCAGAAAGGACATTAAACATCCTGTGATGCTTTCCATGAGAATAAAGATAAAATGGGATCTTTTCTTACCCTTGCCAAACACTGTCACCAGACAAGAGCCGTTTGGTTCTTTCCCTCAGGACCTTGCTGACTTTCAGTGCTGTTATAAAGAGCAACTGCAAAGCTCCCAGGAGTGTGCAAGCGGAGGCATTTGCTGTGCTGGTCTTCAGGATAAGTTCAAAATCCTTCAAGGTAAGGAAGCATACATGATTTCATTAAGCATGGCAGCTTTGGGGTGGATTATTAATTTGAAGAGTCTTCCCTTTCCAGGTGACAGAGCTACTCTGTGCAGTACAGCAGCATGAGACAGCTAGGAGAGACTGATCTTTCTCCTTCTGCACACCATGGGATGAAGCTGAACACTGGGCAGCCCACATCATGTGTGCACATATTCCCTAGCATAAGTACACCCCTTCCTGCAGCATGGTGGCTCACAGTAGCTCAAGAGAAAAGGGGCTAGGTTTTCCCCACCATCCATGTGGGTAAGAAAAGCTTGTCCTTGAACGAGAAAAAAGTGCAGCTCTTACTTTCTTGGTGAGTTTTTGATTTTTTTTCCTCTTTTTTTTTTTTGTAGTTTGTAATATTTTGGGAAGATTTTTGATCTTGCCTGGATTAAACTGTGCTTCATGTTGAAATATTTTCTTTACCAAAATGTACTGGTAAACTAGTTGCAGTGGACTTCATTTGAACTGTGTAACACTGCAAAATAATAGCTGAACAAGATGTGCATTGAGCTAGTGGTTGATTGAGGATCTCAATTGCAATAAGCTGCCTCTTCAGGTCTGGTTGGCAGCATCTCTCTGACAATCAGCAGTGGGAATGACAGCAGTTGTCTATGTTGCCTAATGACATATTGACATCTGAGTCAACAACAGGTAATGCTTCTCTGTGGTGTGGAAAGGATATTGCCAGAGCACCACAGAACCATATTGTATTTAAGCAGGAATAGGCAGAGAGGCAGTAACACCGCTCACACCCTACAAACATTTTAAAACACTTTTGTGCTATTTAATTTTTATATAAATTAATTTCAAGCACTAAAGTATCCCAAGCTAGATATATCACCAAAACAACATGCGTGACTTCATTTGTTTCTTAGAGCAACACTATAACAGTAATAGAAATACAAGGTTTTGGGTTACATGCATGTTTTACACATTCGTGACTGGCTTCCTTTTGTCACTGCTAGAACAGATTTTTCTCATTCAAGTTTCAACTGCTGACACCAGATAAATGACCCATTGCATGGCTCCATTTAGCAGTTTGACATGCAACACAATAGGACTCACCTGTAATGGCCTTGATCCCTCCAAAGTTGCAGGACTCTGCATGTTGCTTTCTCTAGAAATGCTCAATCAAGATATGAAAGGAGCACATGCCCTCACCTGGAGTGCCTGACCAGGCAAAGAAAATAGAGTCAGGAAAGGACTTGCTTTGGTTTGGTTCCTATGCAAACAACAGTAATACCTTTTCACTCTTTTATGCTTGGCAGAACACAAAAATAAACAGAAAGTATAATAATATAGAATTTAACAGGTAAAATAAATGTTTTTACAGTTTGGAGGATGGTTAGGTGCCATGGTATGGTTGATGAACGGCCTTCCTATGCAATGTATTAAATGGAACATTTTTATACAAATATCTCTTGTAAACCAAAAAACTCATTCCCCTCCTTCCACTGCCTCTTCTACCACCCCCCCGTTACAGCCAGCCAAAGTACAGGATATGCTGCAATGGCATGCTCAGAGTAACATTTCCAGATCTGGTCACTCACATTTGGATGTACAATCTTTGGCATCCTGTGGCCAAGGGAACACAGGTTTCATGGCATCTCTGGAAATTAAGCCAAAGGTAGGAGAAACTACAGTCCCTATGGTTCAGTCAGCCACCCCTCTGCAGCTGCAATCCAAATATTGCTGACTCCAAGGCAAGAAGGTGAAGTATGCACCACTTGTGAACTCCATTCTGGAGGTGAAGGCAAGCTCTGTTTCTTGCTGACATACAGGGCTTCAGAAAGGGATCAGAAGACTGTGATGAATTCCTCAAAATATGTGCTTATATAAGCCATATATGTAACCTGGGATAGAAAATTATTATTCCATGGCCTCCTCACTTTTTCATGGGCACTAGCAATTCCTGGAACCCAGGACCATCATACGGCATCAGACCAAAAAATGCATTTAAAACCAGCCAGTTTCTAATGACACTCAAAACTATATGCAACCTATTGAGTGCATCATCCTCCAGAATCTTTGGAAATCTTACAGAAGTATCCTTTCTTTCTTGATATTAAATAAGTATAGGTAGATCAATACTCAATATTACTTGAACAAGAGGATGATTCATCTCCTTTTAGTGATTACAAGCTTTCACATTTCAAACCTTCTGCATTGCTGCTGTTTATCTGGGGTATCTCTTCTGGCATACCACTGAAATCCTTGGTCCAAACACACACAGTAAACTTTTTGGATACATTTAAATGCATGTACTTTACAAAGATCTGCACTCCAGCTAGCCAATGCAACAATTTTTCACTGGAAAACAAAGATTCATCACTACAAATGTCCTATGGAAACATGCTTTAACAAACTTTTGGCTGTATAAAGACAGGAGCTTTAGAAAAACCTTATATGTTAAATTACTTGCTTTTGGCAGCCTGCTAGGCTTTCTACTAGCAGGGTGGGTTTGTTTTTTTTTTGGTGGAAAAAGTGAAATGAAATGTAGACATTTTGAAATTTCCCATCAGAAGAAAAACTTAAATAGATGTTGGAATTTTTCACAGCATGGGAATAATAAAATTGAATTAGTTGTACTTGGAAACAAGCCTTCGCACAGCTATTGCAGTCTCTCTTCCATATTCACTTGACTATGGACCAGAAGCTTGGGCTACTTCAATGCATACAGGGATCTGATACCAAATATAGGCTGTAATGTTGTTCCAGTCTCGAGGAGATCTAACCATTTCATGGTTTTACAACTTTTCATAGCATTGTATTTTGGTTCTTCCTGCTGGATGATGAGTATGGCTTGCTGTCCTCTGCAGAAGGGATGGTGTTAGCAACTTATCCTGCTCAGAATCAACACCTTTGTGGCTACCAGCTCTTGAGGAAATGCACAAGATAAAGGAGGCCGAATTGGGGATCAGAGCCTGAAGGCAGTGCAGATGGTCTTTATCCTATTCTCCAAACCAGCACATAATACCAAGTAAAAGAAGATGGTGAGCCACCACCAAGTCTTCACACCTCCACAATACAGAAACCCAGTCATTTGGCAAAAATTGACTGTACCTCAGACAAAATTCCAGCTGGCATTTGCTAGCTCCTGGGACTTTCAGTGAGAGCTCCTCATCCAGACCAGGGTATGGCGTGCCCCTGGACATGTCTTTGCTCCAGCTCACCTGTAAAACACACTGCTTAACAACTAAGACTACTTTCAATTCAGTTTTTACTACCTTATTGTTGCATTTGTCATGTTCACAGGCTGAGGGAAGTTTCTTTGCTTTAAACTTTAATATACTCCTTTAAATAAAATATGCCCATTGATAGTATCTACAGCAAAGAATTACAGAGTTAGCAAACAGAAACTATTGTCATTCCACACAGAAACTTACAAGCATCAAAGATTTC
This sequence comes from Sclerurus mexicanus, assembly GCA_013396755.1. Taxonomy (NCBI): domain Eukaryota; kingdom Metazoa; phylum Chordata; class Aves; order Passeriformes; family Furnariidae; genus Sclerurus; species Sclerurus mexicanus. The sequence continues at coordinate 832,820 of VWZF01003190.1, forward strand.
TGTTTTATTTGGAGATGTACCAGATTAGTTCCAGGGACACTTATGCAACACAAAATCTTACAGATAATTTTTTTCAACCTGTGCTTGTGCAAGGGTGTTTTTTTTCCCCCCTTTGTTTGCTTTTTTTCTTTCCAAGTTAAGCATGTACAGGCAGAAGCCTAAACCAGAGCTAGCTAAAAGTACATCAGAAATTACCTGCTCTTTGTAGCAACATATTTTAGTAAAATTTACAACACTGATTATCCACGGCCTTGCATTTTTGGTGTCAGCCATGTGGGTGCAAAGCCGGTCACTCTGACACCATTCTGACACGGCAAGGGCTGTTCCCTCTTGCCGCAGGGCGGTGCCCAAGCATGGTGCCTCATGGATTTCCAGTAGCCCTTTCAGTGTGGGAACTCAGCAGCCCCTTGACATAAGTACATTTGTGAGTAAGGCTTCCCTTGGGAGCTGTGGGATGCCCAGAGGGCCATGGGTGCAGGCTGTGCTCGCCCACACAGGCACCACACTGCCCTCAGGAGGGGCGGGGGCTCAAATCAGAAGGGTGATGCTGAGAGGTGGGAAAAACAGCAGCAGTGCATGGCCCTTCTCTGTGCCACTGACAGCAGTTGGTATGAGTGTCTTCAGTGCATCACCCCTTCAAGGGCAAGCAGGTCAGCTCAAACCAACCAACCAACTCACCTTCTCACCAGGCTTTCCTGCTGTAAAACCACCAGATGCTGTAGAAGGGGGGGGACACATCCATGGGCCTGCAAAGCGTGAGATGGCCTCCTCTGCACACGCACCCACCCAAGAGTGCTTTCAGGTAGCCTGCAGTACTCTTAGGGGGATGAATATATGTCTGCAGGAAGACCTGAAGTCTCATCTTACCTGCTCGAGGCTTGAAATTTAAAACAGTAAGGAGACATGGAATGGTATTATCTACCATTTAATTGCTCTAAGGCTGATGCTGCTAACTTTGCATACAAAAACTGCTTTCTTCATCAACAGATTTGTGATTCAAACCTGAGCAATATTTTACTAAAATGTTTTGCTTATTTTTTTTTTAAAAAAAAGCCCTCTAATATTTGTATATTTGGCTTGCCTTTTTTGTTTGTTTGGGTTTTTTTGTTTGTTTGGGTTTTTTTGTGTGTGTTCCAAAGTTCTCCTCACTGAGTTGCCAGTCATACACCACCACCTTCCTAGCAGGGGAAGTGGAATGGTCAGGGACTGAAAGGGAACTGACTCTAAATTGACTGCTTTCCTTCAATGAGTCTGCAAGGTAAATAGGTTAGAAAAGGAAAAGCTAGTTTTTAAACTCTTGTGAATAAAGATATTTCAATTGCTTAACAATCTCCATACATGGGACAGACAAACTGCTATAGTCTCATGCCAATAGTCAAGGGACTCCACACAGTGATATCAATAACAAGCCTTTTTGCCCCTAGCCTGATAAAGGGGCTTATAATTCCAGGGTTGGTATCTGGGAACTTTACACTAATGTGTATAAAATGAAACTTTAAACAAATTCCCATAATGCTTGGAAGCAGATATTCATGAAAATCTGACAAAGATGACTTTATAACCCTTCAGGCAGGAGAGCTGAAAGAGTGAAATATGTTGCATGGCAGCTTAAAAAAAAAATCAAGCTCCTAAGAGGGGAGAAAAAGATCTGAAATTGAAAAAAAGGCTTCCTGACTAAAACTGAGCTGCCTTTGATGATGCTTTCTATGAATAAAGGTGAATTATTTTGCAGGTGTTGTTGCTTCTTCTGCTTATGTTTTCGTTTTTGTTTTTTCTAATGCAATTTCTCACGCGAAGAGAGCAAGGAGTGGAGAGAAGTTGAGTTCCTGAAAGCAGCTTTAGTTTCCCTTGCACTGCTGTTCCCCCTTCGAAGAGGTGAACCAGTGATGCACAGGGAGCTGCCACGCTGCACAGGCAAATCTGCTGGAGAGAAGTCTTCAAACCTCCTACATTTGAAGAGAACAGATAACTTACTTTTCTAAGCTAAAACACTGTGACAAACACTGGGAAATTCTGGGAGTGTTTTTGGCTTACCTTGCAAATATTTCTGGATTTTTCTGTGAACAGGCTTTTGTAGCCAAGTGCAATATGCTAAAAGCTAGCTGGGTAACAGCATGCATAGGACATAGGAACAGCATGTTTTTGTTTACTTATTCAAATAGCAATAGGGGTGAAGTTGCTTTAAAAACAAAACAATTCTACTAAAAGGAACTAAAATTTCTTTTAAGTACATTCAGAATTTTATGATTCATTTAGCCAGCCAGCTTTAAAAATGCTAAATTTAATTTGTTCATTTAGTGTTTTTTATTAATATGCATTATTTTAGTTAATTATTAAAAACATAAAAAGAGGAAGAATAGTTTTCAAATAGAGCATTCTCACTGTTCAATTCCAATAAAATAAGTTTTTATTTCAATATTCAGGTTAAGCCTATCCAACCTTCTTAGAGAAGCCTCTCATAGCTGCAGTTGCCTTGCCCGCCTTACACTACTGCACTTCATAAAACAGATGTTCACAGACCACATTTACTGTGCTGCTTCCATTGCCTCCTGCTGACAATCAGGGTTTCGATGGGGTTATGCCAGTGGGAGGACAGAGGGGGCAGATTCAGCAAAGTAGATAACAATGTTCCTATCTCAACTCAATTGTTACATCTGCCAGCTGGTAATGATTTACTGACTTATACAAGAATATTTCAATTGCAGTCTCCCAACCGATGAAGCTGTTATAAAAGCTTGTAGGAAAGAACATTTTGATTAGCATGTCTTTCCTATGGGCTTGAGGCATTAATTTCCTCATCCTTACTGACACACATATTCCAACTTCCATCCAGCCTAGCATTTGCATGAAAAACTCCTACAAGCAACTAATAAGTTGGAACTAGCACCAGTAAATCTTAAAGAATCAGAAACTCTATCCAGTTTTTAAGTTTAAACAAGCATTTATTTTCCAGGACATCCTAGAGATCAGATGTTCTCTATCTTCCACGCGCCAAGAGGTAGCAAGACACAAAACGGATTGTGATCTTTTTCATAGCCTGTGTTTCATTTAATCCCAAATTCAAAGACACCTTGTACTTTAAAAACAGATCCCAGTAGAACTCATCATCCAACTGGAAACAATCATGTATGTTTATTTTGTCATCAGTTCAACCCCATATGGTTCTCCCATCTCTAAAGTTCTGCTGTGTCCTGCCAAAAATCACTTGCAAGCATCTTGTGATAGTCTAATGGGAACAGAAGTGCTGATAACAGTGAAACAACAGGACAGCTTTGCTGAGGTTGGAATGCACTACAAGCACCCCACTTGTCCTACAAGTCAGATTCTTGTACTGCCCCCATGCTACCCTTCTCTAACAAATCTGACCAAGTAAATACTCTTCTTTCTCACTCTTCAACCAGCATTAGGAACTTTTCCCCAATACTTTAGTCCAAAAACTTTACTTTGTAACATAGACCTTTCTTCCTATGAGACATTAATTAAACTTTTTGTCAAATCCACTAAAAATTTGGGTTTCTCAGTGGTCAAGGGGAGAGAATGAGGAGAGTAGCATATGATTCAAGAACAAATGTTCAAGTCCAAAAACAGATCTTGGTACAAGCCATCAGAATTGAGAGCAAGGAGTCCCACTCATTCTGTTCCAACTTACCTTAATGATTACCTTACCATGTTTCAGAAAGAGAAGCTGATTAACACAACCTGGCTTATTAAGAGGTCTCACCAATTTATACTGAAACAAGTATTTTCAATACATACTAAATCTGCATACTCACTGATCTCCCTTAGGGAAGTCTGCACTGTCACCATTCCCAGAACAAGAGATCCAAGGATCTGCGTATTTCAAGGTTCTCAGTAATATTCATTGACAGTGCTGCAATTGAGCTTTGCTTGCACAAATTTCTAGTTTGTACCAGGTATAGTAGAGGTCCATCTATGTAGTTGAGCAAGACTGCTTTCAGACTCTTTGGATACCTCTGGATGATGAAGCAAGGCAAGGAACCCTCTGAACAGGTGACTGTAGACAGCAGCTGGATATCAAACACAATCTGAAAAGTTCAAGACAGCAGTAATGCTTTTAGAACTGCTCAAAGTACTCCCATATGGCAAAAACACTTAACAGTGCTAGAGATCAACCTCACCATCATTCCTCCACTCCCTTACTTATGGAGAAGGCACATGGAGAAGGAAAGCAAAAGTTGGGGTAAGTGAAGGCAGGCACAGTTTGAAGGCAAACAAGCAAGTTACAGTACTAGCAGATTCCTATGATTGTGCTGGTAGGGACAGAGAAAAAAAGAAGTTAACTGCAGATTTCAAGACAAAACAACAAAACAACAAAAATCAGCATTTTAAAGGCTTTGCTTACTCAGGAAAGGAAGAATTTCAACTAACAATGTCACTTTCCTCTAATTTCTCCTACTTCAGACTTTCCATAACTCTCTATTCTACTTGTTCGCTAATCTTTTTCCCAACCAAGTGTATTCATTTGTGTAGTATATAATTCAGAGTATTTTCCCCATTCTTTTAATGATAGCAATTCACATATTAAGCATTTTAAATTTCAAATCAGCATTTTAAAGTTGAAGTTTTATTTTCTGCTTCTCTTAGAACTGCTGTGATCAACTTACCTGACAGTCCCGGTAATCTTACAGCTAACTTCAGGGCTACCAGGATTGTGCTTTTCTTTTTTAACCACACAGCCTCCATTTGTGAATCTTCATATCCTTATGTATTTCCCTGAATGACTTGCCAGGTTTGTTTTTTTTCCGGGGGCGGGGAGGGGGCACTTGTGTTTTGGGGGTTTTTTGTTTGGTTTGTTTTTTGCGTGTGTGTTTTTTTCTTTTGTAGGAGTAGAGGATTTTAATCTTAATAGAACTGCTACTTCATATTTGTTTACATTATATTCTTCCTTCACATAACTAAATGCTTAGAATGCAAGAACACCTCTGTGTGACAGATATTCTCATACAATTCCCTTAAAAAACAGACCAAGGAGAAAAAGATGGAATCTTTCTCTGAAACAAACCAATCAAGCTTATTTATATCGTCGATGTCAGGCTTCCCTCTACTGTTGACCATAAGAAGTGCAGTTACCCCTTAACATTCTGAAGTCTTCCTTAAAAAAATAAAGCAATGTACAAATGAATCTTTATTTGTAGGCAAAACCTAGCAAATAAGCTTAATGAAAGTTTTATTTTCTTTATTAAAAAATTAGAGGCACTGAGCGTAACTATCCCCACTTATCTCGAACTTGATATTAGAGAAAATATCAACTACAACATGCTAATATATCGTCTTATATTTTGATTTACACGCAAAAGGCTTTGAAGGCTAAAAGCAATGTAACTAAGAGTAAAAATAAGAACCAAACAATTATCATGGAATAACTAGTTAGGTGTGTCACAAAAAAGTGTTATACATTTCACATCATTGCTTTCAGGAAATGAATTCCACAGATACGTTAAAATTGTCAAAACAGTAGTGGTCTTTATTTCCATCAGACAAGTTAACACTTCAGTTAATATTACCTTTTTTCAACATTTGGGAGATATGGAAATGAATGACTTAAAAAAGTCAAACCCCCTTCCAAAAATATACTGGATAATACATGTGTCTGATTTTTATACTGTCCCTCTGATGAATCCTTTACATTATGTGACATCACATACAGTCTTGCAAGACAAAATAATTTATGAACTGTTTTTCAGCCTCTCATTTGTGAGCTCTCAAGGTGTCTAAGAAAAGCGAGTTTATACATGCTCTGCAGCAACCTAAGTACATAGATTTCAAAGGGGTCTCAAATCAACTTGGAATAAAAAAATCTAGAGAGGTCCACAAATCAAAAAAAGATAGAAAATGCTGTATCAGAATAAACACTCAAATTTTAGTGTCCTGGAGGGAAAATTAACAGTAACTTAAAAGCAGAAAATACATTAGTCAGTATTTTTCTGATTTTAGTAACTGGGCTTTGAATAATGCAGTTATCAGTTGTTTTCAATTAAGAAAAAGTTAAAACTTGTAGACTACAGGAAAAAAAAATGAAAACAACCTCCCTTTACCATCTAATGCCAAGTATGTACCATATAAATAACATCTGGACTACAGAACCCTTCATTTAGATCAGAGCTTTTCTGCAGAAATAATATTCCATTTTAGTGTCAAGTCAAAAATGAAAATTTTAGTTCCCATCTTGTTTAAGATTTTTATTATAGAGAAGAATTAGTCCTGCAAAACCAGTTGGCAGTCTGTTCCTGTTGCAATCCATGACTACTAAAAAATTACAATCTTAAAACCCCCTGCCCCTGCCAAGCCTTTTCACAGTCCTGCCAAGAAACACATTTAGCCACAGAACACTTTTAAATTTATTTTTTAGGGGTGCAGGGTGGTGTTAAATAAAGAAGTGTCTCATCTAATGAGGAAAGGCAAAAAAAATCAATGACTAGTTTTCACAGTAAAATGCATCAACTTTGTAGTTTCATTTGAAACCAAGAACGAATCATGAAACGTCATGAAAATAAGATTAAAAAATCTCCTAGAGTGATTACTAAATAAAGTTAAAATTACCACACTAATCAGTAAACCCCAGAAGAAAAGCAGATGCCTCGTATCACAGGTCCTACATTAAACAGTATCTGTTTTTTAACATAAATCAATAAAATCTGTATGTTTGGCCACTTTGCACATTTTTTCCCCTAAAAAATACAGTGTACAGAAAAAAAATCTCTTAATTCCCATTATGAATTCTGAAGTATAAGGTCAAAACCCAGAAGTTAAAGATCAGCTAAAAGGATTTTAAATTATTTACAAATCCAGCAGGTAGAACTACCATAATGGCTTTGATTCCATCCTTGTAGTGGCTTTCTCTCTTATCCAGCAGCATCTGCACTAGGAATCTCTTCAGACAGCTTCATCACTGATCATCTGTCATTTTAAGCAGCTCTAGAAGAGCTCCAACAGCTCCAAAATAACCCTTTGAACAAAGGCAAAAGCAAACCAAACCCAATCAAATTCCAAAATAAGGCATAAAGTCTTCAGTTCTCTTAAGGCAATTAAGAAGTTTATGGCAGGATCAGCCCTGCTGTGCCAAGTATTTGCTCTATCTGAATTATGACTTAATAAGATCATCTTTAGGTACAAGAAAGGGCCTGATACTAGAAGGAGTCTTACACAGTTGCCCAAAATTGTCAAAAGTAAGTTACAAACCATTATAATGACAGAGGCAGGGCAGTTTCCATTATGAACCCATTCATCTGGTAGTCACCTCAAAATTATGCTCACAAAAATTACTTATACTTGGGGCTTATATACCAGCCCATGCAAATGAACATTGCTGGTACCAGGGTCAGAGAGCAAAAATCAATGGGCAATGTTTAACAACACATACCACAAGGTAAGTGATCAAGCCAAGTAGTTCACATGCAGTATTTCCAAGTGAATTTGTAAACTAAATAGCATTTATGCAGAACTTAGCTTGTGCATTCAAAGCAATGGCACTGAAATTCTCCCTTTTTAACTTCAACAAATAAAGAACAAGATATTTCTACTTAAAATAAAAGTAAGTTCAACATGTATTTCCTTACCTCATGTTCCAAAAACAGAGCTTTCAGCTGTCCCTTAGACCAATAATCCATAGCATATGCTAGCACCTTCATAGAAATCATATTAATTCTGAGAAAGTTGCCAACAAATACCACCTTGTCGATGTTCTGTAAAATTGAAATTGAAAAACAGACCAGAAAAATTATATTCAGCTGAATATAATTCAACACGGACCTCTGCCTCTACTATAAAGTTAAATGGGAATTTTGGGTTACATTTAAATTCTCCAGACTGAAAAGTCAAAAAAATAATTACAGTTACTGACTGCTAAGCAGAGATGCTGCAAGGGCAGGGAGGTGCCAAGTTTTATTGCAAAGAAAGTGAGAGGCCGTTGTTACAGATGATCAATACTTGCTTAAAAGCTCAGGACCTTCCCAACATGAATTGGATTATGAGTGTTTTGGTGGTGTTTGCTTTTTTCAATTGTATATGGCTGCACTGAAGACATCTTTGCCCTCTGCATGTCATATGAATCAACTTTCCAGAGATCACTACGATTATTAAATCCAGATGGAGAACCTCTGAAGGGTATCTGAGAAGGATTATGGTAGAGAAGAGACAACTTTCATTATCTGTTATCTGGACTGTGGGTCCTTCTTCAAAAAGCAAGTGAAACATGGCTGACATAATACTTGATATGTATGGCATTCCTTTCTTTCAAAGCTCACTTGAACTCTGTTCGTTCAGGAAATGAAGATTTTTGAACCGTCAGCACTAAGCTGCCACTGAGAAAGCCATGGGCTATCCTTTCCTGTATGTACATCATTGCAGTAAGCAATGGTTCTGTCTGGTGTTTAAACAATGCCCGTAACATCTATCTCATCAAGACCAGGTCTGCCTATTACACACAAAAATGGACTTGCACTTTGCGTTGGCGTACCATGATGGTCTCCGTACACTAGAACTGGTCTAGAAGTTTCAGCAGGAGGTCAAGTCCTAGAGACAGAAGCTTTTAGAGGAGTCCTGAAGTGCCCTAAAAATGAATCTTCAGGAGTCCTCTGTAGAAAACCTCTGCATAGGGGCTAGAATTACCAAGGGTTACCTCTCTACATTCATACAGCTCTCTAAAGCCCAATGCTTGGCTCTGCAGCAATTCCTTTGCTACAGACCAGAGTTCGCTGGTGTCCAGTACTGTGCATGTGACATCCTACAGAGAATATCCTCACTTGAATACTCAGTATTGGAGAGATACACAGATGCAATAACTCATTTGTCAGCCTCTGATGACTGAGTTATGTCTGATTGCCCTCAAGCCAAACACATCAACAAACTGAAGTAATTTATTATTACTAAAATAATTTAGGTTTAGTTCTTTATCTCCTTAGACTCTGCAGTCATATCAGCATGCATTCATATTTGTTCCCAGGAATTTATGACCGAAAATAAGAACTTCTCAAATTTCACAAGGCTGCTATTGAACATGGCCAGGAGCACCTTGCATCCTTTGACAAGACAGTTTTGCCTCTGAAATAATTTCTGACAAAGGAGGGACAAACATGCAACTAATTAATTTCCTGTAATGCAATACCATCACATTGATTAGAATCTACATTTCAATTTCATGCTTATATTATTTTTTCTGCATATAAACACAAAGCTACTGTTACCAGAAATGGAAGGAAGCAGTACCTAACACAGAGTATAAAAATTACTGTAAATTTTGAATATAAAAATACTAGTCATATCTACTAGAATAGCATACTGTATATCAACATGCAAATTTAATATAAATATTTTCCAACATTTCTTGACAAGATTAAAATTCATTAATGATGCAGTTTCCTAGATCTTTTGAAACAAACAAAAAACAACTTTAGCATTTTTCAGGAGTTGGAAAATGAAGAAATGCTACTTTTATCTCCCTTAAGACCATCTTAAAGGAGTCTTATCCATTTCCTTTTAAATTGTCCACTGCTGAAGCTTTCAAAACTGAAAGACAGGAATCTTAAACGGAGGAGAGATGGTGACAACATGCTCACTTAACCTAACTTAATGTAATCAAATTACAGCATCCTAGAAAAGACATGCACTCTTGCACTCTGTGAGTCTTGTTAAATCGTTCAAAGAGCTGCAGTAGAAAGCTATAGTACAGCTTCAATATAGTATATTCACGTATTTGCAATACAATTGAATAGGGAAATCTGTATCAATAATGCAATAAAAACCCCCACACATATTTTTGCAAGAAGGCTTGTTCAGATGCAACTTACACGTTCTGCCAGTAAGAAAAGTATAAACCAGAAGATTGGTTTCCTTTATAGAGTTCTGCCGTGCCTAGGACAGACCATTTCAAATGATGTGTAGCCAAATGGTTCCAGACTATGGAATTTTTCAAACCCACTGCCAATTTTGTGCAAGCAAATTTGCTTTGAAGTTCTGCAGACAGAATATTTCATTTATTCCCCAGCCTCAATTTTTCCTGCACATATGCAAGTAATTTTCAACACAATATTGCAATCATTGGGAAAAACTTATCAAAACTCATGCTTCGGGGCATAAAATGATTCTGTCAACCTAAAAGTGAGCTTCACGATAACCCTAATTTAATACATACAAGTTCCACAAAAGAATATCATATTCGACTGTTTTTTAAGCTCCTACTTGGGGAGTTCATTCATCAAGCTTGCTGTAAGTCAGCCATGTCTCCCAAAGGCAATTTAGGTGTCTAGATTATTTAGCAGAATGATAGCATTTTTTTCCCCCACAAGAGCATGCTATCTGAAGATCAGCTTACTTGCAATTATACTTGCATGTTTGATTTTTCTTTTTAATAGTATGTAAATCTGCTAAAAGAAGTTTTCATTCTCTAAAACTACAAAATAATTTAGTTCAAGTGTTGGATAAATTCTACTTTGACACTGTGAAATGAAGAATACTTAACGCATCAATCCACACTCCTCCGCAAAATTCTATGTATCACATCCAGTTTTTAAGTAAGCCTGCCCACAAAACAAAGATGTTAGGACATTTTTCACAATGACTCAGAATCATTAGTTTCATTAGTAGCCTATTTCCTCCTCTGAATGCATCCCATGTGGTTCCCTGCTGCAACTCTCCATGCTTTGATAGCCCTGTACAATGCTGCTTGAACTCCATGCCACAAGGCAACACTGTAAAGAAGCTGAAAGCAAAGAGAACACTGAAAGAGAATCATTCTGACTGAAAGAGTAAAATGGCCAAAAAAAAAAAAGACAAAAAAAATATGTATGTCTGTAGCCACTTTTCACAACAAAGGAAGGTTATTAGTGGCATTGGATAGATAGGGGCATACACTAAAACTAGTGCTGCTCAACATACTTGAAAAGTGGTTTGGAGAGCAGTATGAGCAACAAACATAAAACCTAGCATACAAAGTTTGTCAAAAGAGAATAAAAAATGAACAGCATAGTGACGCTGAAGAGACTTATGCCCAGTGACTAAGGAAAAAATGGCAGATGAAGTTTAAATTAAAAAAGTGAAATGACACAAATGAAAGGGGGAAAGACGGAAACACTCGAGTATTCAGACAGTGATAGGCTCCAAATTAGCTACTTTAAGACAGAACTATGGAGGGACTGTGGATGGTTTCTTAAAATTGAGTTCCATGCTCACAAAAATGAAATATTCAGAACTGTTAGTAAAGGAACTGAGAACTCAAATTTCATCAATATGCTAACACATAAACTCATTGAACAACAACACTCTAAATTACCACAAGAGGATCTGATTATTCAATCCTAAAATTAAAAGAATAAAAGCATTAAAAAGACAAAATGAAACAGTGAAAAATGAGAAAGGAGATTAAGCACTAGGGCATTCTGGCTTGGAAAGACCACAAGGGAGATGTGGCAAAAGTTTGTTAAAAACTAAAATCAAAATCCACACCCATCAAAAGCATTAGTGATTAATTATTTCCCATTTCTCATAAAGCCAACAGCTAGAAGGGACCCAGTACAGTAATCAGATGGCAGTTTTGGTATGTTTCTTGGTTTTGCTTTATTGGGGATTTTTTGTGCTCTGTAGGTATGTTGATGATTAAAAACATAAAAAAAAAAAGGCAATTTCTTCTATTGACAGTGTGTTGTCCAGCTAAAAGACCTGTGTATTAAAAAAATTATATGAATTTACACAGAGCAGATAAAACAAATTAATTATCACATAATACTAAAGGATGCAATCTGCAGATAAAAACAAGGGCCTAAATGTTTGATTTTGTGGTAAGTTTTTTTTGTCTGTGGGTATGTTTTAACTACTGAAAGTTGGAAAGGTGTATGAATGGAACAACCATCCATATTTATCATGCCTGAAGAGAAGAATGTAACAAGCATCTGACAGGAGTCTGAGGCAGGATAATGAAATGTATTTTTCTTTTTTCTGACCTAATGCAATGGTTTCTATATCTATCAAAACATTTACACAATACACAGTTTGAACCCCTCATGCTATGAAAACAATTCAAGCAAAATAGCATTCAAAATAAAGTTTGTCGTGGTATAGTAAAATCTGTTAATAGCTACAAGGTAATTGAGAGTAATAATTTGTATTAAAGTATTAAAATAATCTATGTATTACAGCTTAAGAGCAACTGAACAGCTCTAGGCTGAACCTCAGTGCTTCAAGGATATCTTTACAGTTCACTTTTCTCCTCTCTTGCCTGGCTTTGAAGCACAAAGTACCTTACATATTGCATCATAGCATATACGTAAGTCACAAGAGTTACTACGTTGTTAAATATATGCATATTTACCAAGGCCTGTTACACACCTACCATGCCAGCAGTTTGCCTTTTTGCATTCTGATAATCTCACTATGTTGTTTCTAAAGGTTTTAAACTCATGGTAAATAACTTACCTCATTCAATGCACACATGCGAGCAATAGAACCTATGTTGTTGGTGATGGTGACCAAAGTAGCTCTGGCCAAGTCCTCCTTACTGATGGAATCTCTCTTTTCTTTACTCATCATATGACCAAAGCTGTGTGAAGAAGATGACGTCTTTTAGTATGAGATATTTAGGAGTGCTAAAAGCCCTTAACATCTTGTAATTTAATAAGCTTTACTTGGACTTGATATCCATCGATTTGTGTCAGATTTGAAATGTGAATCTCATTAGAAAGGCAGAACAATGAGTAAAGACACTACTACAATAATTGTAATTTAAATGGAAACAAACTACATCAAGCACTGCTTATACCTGTTTACAAAAAGAAAGAGCAAGAGGTAGGTGAGAGATCTAAGGACAAACCACATGATACATCGAGTGACATTACCACATGGACATAGTGCATAGTCCAGGGATCATGCACTCAGTTTAGCAGGCACAGGAAGTTTCCCAAGGGACTCCCTAAAAACAGCTCAATTAACACATACCTTGATGCTACAGCAGACCCCTGAAGGCCAAACCGCTCGTAGTCTCCTCCATAAATATCTTTCACCAGCTTATCCACATTGGTGCTGTCTCCTTTCGCGGCCATTTCTAGCGCTTCTTCAAACGTCTCGCACCCAGTGAGCAGACAGCACAGGCCCAGGAATGTTCCTCCTCCAAGACTAGAAAAGCACAGTCCCTTCAGACAAGCAGCTTGAACTAGCTTTTATCACAGGTCATCAGACTCCCATTTGCAACACGGTCTGTGTAGCTACCGACTGTATCTTGCAACTCCTCCCTTAGAGGAGTGAAGACAGACACCCTAAACAGAGTTCCTATTTAACGCAAGTGTCATTCAGTGTGGTTTTAACTAAACTACTCTTAAGTCTTTAATACTTAAACAGGAGAAATTATACTAAATAAAGGGTTAGTTAAGAATAAGGTCCAATCCAACACCACATACCGCTTTGCTATTTGAAGCACTCTAGCAAGTTTTCCTTGTGCAAGAATAATTAGCCAGCAGAGCACTCAAATCAGTGATGAAAGAATAAGCAGTGAACAAAGTTAAGTATCTATACAGGGGCAGGCAGCCAAGACAGATCTAGCCAGTGGCAGGAAGCAGTTTGGTTGGTTCCTGTTCAAAGCAAGGCTAGCATCAGCCCTGAATGTTCTTTCCCTGCAAGAACTCTGAGCAAGGAACAGTCACTTTAATATCTTGTAAAGGCTCAAGTACAATATTTACTGACTATATAAATTTAGCTGTGTGTAACAGGTTGCTAACTTGTTAAAACTCTACTTTGGACTCTTCAGTCTTAACAGACATGAACTTCAACTTACTAACCTCTACATCCTTCCTCATTCTTTCTTAGCCCCTGAGAAAGTTAGCTTATATGCATTGACTGCAGTCACACCAACTGGAGCCACTGTAAACAAGAGGATCAGTGAGACACTACACTTGCACTTCATGAAAACACACAGGAGGCCAGATAGGAACACAATTTATTTATGCTCTTGGACTATAGGATAAGTTTTTCAGAACACATCTAGTAGCACTGTAATATATTCAGTATCTGAACAGCAGAAAGCTCTGCACATCAGCCACAAGACTGTATTGATTTCATCATTTATAACAAGTCAACAACCCACTGGAGTTATGTTTTCCCTTTCACACTGGAAAGGATCAGAAGCACATCTAGAGATGCCAAAAACTACTGTGCTTAAAAAACAACCAGAACTGCAAGAAAACCAGTACTTCTCCCATTCAACTTGTGTCCATCTGTACTGTATACAAAAAAAATGCTCATGGCTGCTGTTGTGACAAAGATATGCCCTAGATAAGGCAACAGAAGACACATACATAGTCATGTGCAAGATACAGGAGAAACTTTAATATGTACCATGCACTGGTACAGGATGCAGCTTTGGAAGGCACTATAGCAACTCCAAGAAGCTTCTTGAATTGTTTTTAAAGGTAATTTTTTTCTACGTTTCTGTTTTAGTGATTTGTTTGCTTTTCTTTTGAAGTATGAAAGATGAAGTATATCAGTTTAGTTTGCATGTATAATAAAAAAGTTGGATAGATTTACTGGTATTTTTGCTACTCCTCTGGATGGACACATCTGTAACTAAGTGCTTTCCTAGAAGTTAGCACTGTTGCTACATCTACAGACCAAACTTAAACATGCCTCAGGCTGGTTTTTTGGCCTTAAGAACGAAATTCTGCATCCACTCTACTGAACTCAAATTCCTAAACAGAGCAGGCACATCTAAATTCCTTACTGAACCACTTCAACCCAGCAGTGCCCTACAAATCACTTCAGAGAGGACTAGCTGACCCAGCCTGAAATCACACTGAGGACAAAGTAACAATGAATTCAGACAATCAGATTCTACTTTTTACACACTGGCATTCCTTAATTTACCAGCATGGTCCAAAGCCTAGTGCAATCAGTAAGGAAACAAGGGATCTAGTGAGACTCCTGTGTCAAAATCCAAGCTACAAAGTTTTCCTATATCCTGGGTACATCCTAACTACTAAGCAAGACATTTTTATTTAGCCCAAATGTATTTCACTGATCTGGCTGTTCTAGGGGATCAAAGAAGAGGAGAGAAGATTCATTTACTGGGACAGCTTGATGTTGGTAATTCACAGCAAGAGATGGGAAGTAGGTAAGAACAATCAACGACAGATGAAGGCAGCTCTAAAGCTGAATGGATCAATGATTTCCCTTATGGAGAACCCATTTTTAAGGAATCCTAGGATATTTCCAGCCCGGCTAGTGGTAGGCTTTTTAGAAGAAACAGGAAGGCAAGCACAATTTGGAGCTGCAGCTACTGCTCACAGTCTAGTTCTATCTGTTCAATTACTAACAGGAAAAGAAAACATAATTAAAAAAAACCCAAAAGTTTACCTGGATCCTGTAACTCTCTTGTAATTGTCCTTAGAATACACAGCTAGGATGCTGACCCCTGAGCCTATGTTAACCAGCAGCATAGGATATGGATTATCAAGGCAGTAAGGCTTTTTCTGGCACTGTTCAGGATCTGTAGGATTTTCAAAATAATAGCACTCTGGCTGGCCATTGAAACCAACAGAATCAACAAAAAGGAGGCCTTGGATCAAACAGTCCAATTCATCCAGTTTGTGGAGCTGTAAATCAGCAATCTGGAAAAGAAAAACAAGAAATGGATAAACAAACATTTCTTAGTACAATACAACACTAAGAAGGACAAAATGTTCTGCTGAAGCACTTTGATCACTTTAATAGTAACACATTATGCTATTTAAACAATACAAACATCTAAGCATGAAATCTGAAATAAAACTTTGCTATCTGCCTAACAACAGGTAACTCCCAAAACAACAATGTGCTATGCAGTAATGCCATTTCATTCCTGTGCCTTTGGGACATTCCCTGCTCTGCAAGCAGAAAGTATTTCTGCCCCTCAGTATTCTGAACCAATAAATTTCTTTCCCCTCATTCCCAGCCCCAGAAGACCTGCATTCTGCAACTTTTGGGGAGTATCTGACACATGCCTACACAACATCATTCCACAGGATACAAAGTACGTTAGTTCATCAAACTACATTTCTCAGCAATATAATGAAATTTTCAATAGAAGCATTAGGTTGTGCATGTTGTGTTAATATGCATTAAATATACAGTGAATTATGTTTTTTTAGTGTGTCACCAGTACTCAGAGTTATTTCTTTAAATTACAATGAGCACTTTAAAATGCTTCATGAAAAACAGAGTATTACCTATGTTTGGTGAAAAAAACATATAAAAAAACCCAAACAAAAGGACTGTCAGGCCCATGCCCCCAGCAAAATGTTCATAAAAAGGTAAGTGTAATAGAAGACAGAAAATTAAAAAAAAGCTTACAAAGGACATTCCCTCTGAGATTTCACAGGTCACCATAACTGTACTTAAACAGACATCTACTTGCCATAGCACTGTGTTCACTAGAACTAGAAATCACATCCCTTTCCCAAAATAGAATACAGTGACAATCTGTAGAAAGTCTCTCTTCCAGTTTTAGGTAGAGAAGAGGGAGGAAAAATACTATAAAGTTGCCCATTCAAATCCCCAGGTCTTTGCATCCTCACACCTGCAAATTCAGTCTCACCTACCTCTACCTTCTAGCCAAAAAAGCAACAGCGTATTAGGAACAAAGGGAGTTATACATTACAGAGCCAGTTCTCAAACATTTACATATGGCAGGATGTTTTTATAACAGCTAATGGAGAAGACTTAAATGGGTAACTATGTCCTATTTTTAATTCTGGAAGCTATATTAAATCACTATAAAGAGGGAAGATATTTTTATGGAACAGGCACGGCCAATAGGTTACATTCTTTTAAGCTATTTAAATCTCTCCTGTTAAGCCTCTTCTCTACTTGTACATAGCTCTAGCTTGCTGTAACTGAAAGCCAGCCCACTCTTTGGATCTGCCCTTTTGTTCTACTTGCCAGTCTTCAAATCCCGGAACCACAGAAAAGAAATAAGACTAAAAAAACCAGCAATCTCAAAGACTCAGTTTAGATCCAGATGTTCATAGGACAGGAGAGACAGGTGAAGAGCATTTCTTCTTGTTTCCTATTTTCTCTGGTAACTTTTGCAATCCCTTCGTATTTTTTTCTTTGCCAACACCTACAGAAATTACAATTACAGAAATGCAGCATAAAAGACTTGAACTAGAAGCTGTTATACAAAGACAAGTCATTAACAGATTTAGGGTTTCTACTGTCAAAACCTCTGCTTTCCTGTAAACCGAATTCCTGGTCACAAGCTGCTTTTGTCTGATCCATGCTACACTTTTACAAATCAGTAAGCATTAGTTAGAGACCTTGCAAGACGCATACAAGCAATACAAATCCAAGAGTAAAATGCTTCTGGCATCAGTGCAAAAACCTAGACAAAATCCTTGATTCTACAAACTCTCCAGTCAGCCCACCAATTTTCTAAGAACAAAAGAAAAGAAACTAATCAGATTCTTTCTCAAGCACTATACATAGAAGTTTTATTAGGTCCAGCCCTCCATGTATAAAAGACATACTAGAATTTGTTCTGCTTTTTATAGCTCTGTGCTATATTTAACAGCTGATATACTGTAAGCAGTAAAGTCCTATTACTGCTTTTTCATGTATGATATTCACAGCAGAATTAAAAACTTTTCCTGTGTTGTTGCAGCAGTCTGGTTTTAATTTCTGGAATCAGCAAGACTGGCATCGGTATTCTGTGTCAATCCACCTTCATTCAGAGACCACAAGTTCTGCAGCCACCAGACACCCAAGGCTCCAAGCAGCCTAGTGAGCCACCACTGTTCTTGTTTCTAAAGAGAAATTAGGGCAAAGTTGCAAGAAATTTAGTAACCCGATCTTGTACAAGAAGCCATAATAGAGCCAGGTCACAATTCAGTCCCTTTCCCTGCATATAGAACTACCTTTTTGCTATTCATCCCTTCGCTCACAACGTCTCAAAGCAGAAAAACTGCACTGTAAAATAGATGTGCTTGTAACCACTGTAATTTACAAGTATGCAAACATTTCTTCCTGCTGCCATCACCTGACCCACCACACACTACTAATCCTCTCCTTGCAGGAACCTAAGTTTAGGTGCAAATACGCAAACAAAAACAAGCTGCATACAGAAGCACATTTTAATTGGGTATTTTCCCTACAATGTTTACAAAATGCATTTGCAGGTATTTCCCAGCTTTTTGTAACTCCTAATGTGAAGGCAGATACCATAATGCTCAGCTTAACCTACTCTGCACTCCTGTAACTATATTCAGCACAGTGTCTCAATAGAAAAGTTATGTCAGAAAGTTGCGCTACGAGAGTTAAAAACTGCAGAACAAAGCTGTATACAGGGATCTCTGGAGGGAAAATTTATGTTAGTTACAGGGAAATCATATGTACATTTTTAAAAAGAATAATTTTTCTGCCTTACAGCCAGACTAATTTTTTTTTGTTTTGTGGGGTTTTTTTGTTTGGTTTGTTTTGTTTTTGGGGGGTTTTAACTGTTTTTTAAATACTGGGGAAGGGAACAAAACACTTCAGACCTCAAGAAGCTATCCAGAACCATCTAAAGGAGGGACTTAAGACTTCAACCATGCTTACAAGCAGGTGGAACACACCAAGAAAGTAGCCAGCACTTCCCCCCATGACAGTTCACACCTTAACAACAAACTCTTGAAACCCATCTAATTTCAAAGATCCTAAAGGTCTGTTGTTACTGTGTACAGATGCTGTTCAAAGGAGAATGAAAGCCTGCCTCTCAAACACCGGTAAGAAGTGCTGGAAAATGGTGCTGTCTGTTGAAGTTTAGGTTTGGGGGGTTTTTGTTGTTCTGCTTGTTTGTTTTTTAAATAACATGCATAATATAAAAAAATTCTTAGCTGTATTCAAGTACGAGGCAGTATAAAAAGAAAAGATATGGTACCAGCTTGCTGCTGCTTTGAAGGACAGAAGTACAGAATTCAAAGTCTTTGGTCACATTTGTTTCTTACTATGGGTGAGTAAATATTTCCGGTTCAGCCGGGTAAACATGAAACAGCCCAACCCTCTAGAAGCGAGCTGAGGGAAGCCATGACATGTATGCAATGTCATGCATCACCCTAATGTATCACCACTGGTGTGCTGACATCTTTTCAGGGAAGCTGCAGCCCACAAAACATTTCACCCCCTTTGAGTTTTCACTCTGTTACATAGTTCCGGTGAGAGCAGGAAAGTCTGAACCTGGACAGAGTTACAAGTTCATTTGTGTCTTGGACTTTGAATCAGAAAAATGACCTTTTTTCCCATAAGTTACTGTTAGAAACATAACATCTTGCAAGTTTTTAATTATCAATTACAACAGCCTCATTTACTATATCACTCTGGCTTTTATGTCCTCTGGATATTACTCCAGTTTTTATTTCTTAGAATAGCTTACAATGTAGCTTTTCCTTCCATCTCCCTCCCATTACCTCAACTCTCTTTCATAAAGACATATTTTGATTATCTTCACTTCAACCTCCAACTCGGCTCCTTTATGGAGCTGGGAAATAACCACTCACATTCAAACAATACAAAGTCTAATGCAAGCACAAGTCCAATATTCACTAAGGCAGAAGACAACATTCATTTTATATCAGCTTTGGGCAAAAAAAGCACTTGAGTCTGGAATCCTTTGCAGAGGTCTGCCCTCTTGCCCAGCTAGCTGTGTGGATCTTTTCCCTCTCTTGACAGGGAAGAGAAGCACCTCATTTCTCCCCACTCTCTCTGAAGAATTTCCTAGCTTCTTGCGGTGATGCTAACAGAAGGTGCAATGGTTACTTTACCCACTCTCTGGATGCTGCTTTCAACTCCATCCCAGTCTACACACTAGAGGCCAGCACCTACAGCCTGAGCAGCAGCATCCAGTCTTCTCAAGCCATGATATTTTTGAGTGTCATACGCCAACTTAAGAGTTACACAGTTTACTCATGCTACAACACAGGATAGTGAGTTTATTTAAGATAAATACAGTCTACAAGTCATACCACAAAATCAAGCCTTAAAATCGGCTAATAACTGGCACAGGGAAATGACTATCCAACAGCCAAGCTCACTTTTAAAGCATTTTCCTTATATGTTATGGGGAAGGTCAAGGCCTGAGTTTGTTTAGGTAAGAGGTTTTCTTTCTGTCCTGTCCCAAATGTTCTTGATTAAGTGACTGGGGTTTTTCTGGCCCACACACCGTTCCCACTGAGATTAACAGCAAAATTTCTATCAAGACAAGTCAGGTGCTACAGGTGTCTGTTCAGGAAAGGAATACAAAGATTCCACCTTTGAGCCACTGCAGTCAATGGAAATTTTGCAATAGTGCACGTTTTAGACAGAAGACTGAATAGTTCTTTCTTCCCTCAGCCCCCATGTATCCTTTACATTGAGTTGCTTTACAAAACTGAGAGGCAGCCTAAGAATTTATTCCTCACTACACTGCTTGCACAGAAGTTTGCTTTTAATGTGCATGTGCTATCATGGAGGAGTCACAGAGCATAATGAGGTTCATATCACAGGTATACAAGCAAATAAGTCTAAGTACTCCTTACTTTTACAGAAGTGGTTACTTGAGCATTTACAGAATATGTGAAGTGACAGTACATGTTGGGAAAAGGAGGAAGGATTATCAGAATTAGGCGTCAAATTCATCCATGCCTTAACATCACTGTTACCTGAAAATAAAGACAGCCAGCCATAAAGACCAGTCATTCAGAAAGGGAGTAAAAAAAAAACCCAAGAAAACCCAAAGCAAAACAAAACACAATGCCCCCCCCCAAACAAAACAACAAAACAATAACAACTAAAAAACTCGAACCTCCCCGCAAAAAATACCTTAGCTGGAAACAGTTCTTTTGGTGAATTACTTTCTCATACTCTCTTCAATGAACATTAAGTATTGCCATATGGTTGGTAAAATAATCCTGTGGCCTACTTTAATGAATACAGTTACTTTTCTTACTTCTAAGGGAAGCATTCAGATCTTAAGAATGAATCACATGATTTGCCAAACTACTGAATCGTTACTGCTGGCAATCACCAAGCAGACCATAGAGACTTCTTCAGGTCTCCTCCTATCCAACAGTGTGGGTCACATGAGGGAAGTCAAATAGCTAAACCTAGACAGCTTGGAAGATTTAGTTGCCTTTCTATGGCACAGAAAACAGGCTTAAGGTAAACAGAAGATGCGTCACCATTTTTGTTATTTTTTAATACACAAAATCAACAGACATGTCTAGATCAAACCTATTCAACTCGTTTAGGGGTTCAAGATTAGACAATGAAACAGACAAATGACAACAGGGTGTCTGCTTGTCTGTTTTAAGGAGAAAAAGCTTCCGTAATCTTAGAAGGTTTCCTTCTTTGGGATTTGAATGCTGTTTTGAAATATGTTGGAGCTTTTGTCCTAAATCTATGCAATTCTAGAAGTCACATAAGCATGGAGAAATACAATGAAAGATAAATAACTTAAAAACATTTATATAAGGAAATAAAGGGCCAAAACAAAAGCATGTTACCTAGATCAATTAATGAGTTTCCTAGCATTTAGCCAGATTTTTTAAATGAAAATAACATTCACAAACATACCTTAGTTTTTTCCACATTGCTTCTAAGTAATATACAGGAACATTTAAAGTCTCTCTCATATAAGGCATTATACAATACTGAATCTTGCAACAGCAAGATTTAGACTTGACACAGTGTCTACATCTACAGGTGTGTTAAGAGTGATCAGATATTTGAAACAGACATTTCAGTGCTTTGAGAGAGCAGTCCTGAAGCTGTTGTCCAGTGTCAATTTACAGTCTGCAGAACACACTGAGACAGCCAGCTGCTGTTACAATGGCTAATGAAGTGTGGCAATTTAAGTGCCAGTACTCAGAACATTCAGGCCTTTGAGAGAGATTAAGAAAGCAAACCTTTATGTAATGGACAGTATTTTGCTTCTGTAATTCTCTGTGGCTATTATAGTTTGAGCCAAGAAACACTTGCTGTAAAGGAAGGTGTGGAACTGGATAGCTGTAAGAGGTGTCCAGAGCACTCACTTAAGTGTGATTGCTTTATGCCACAAAACTCTCCACCCAGTCTTTACTGGCTTTTTCTTAAACTACCTACAGGTCTTGTAGCATCCGAATGTTAACCAACCCTGAATACACCAGTCATTCGCTATGTAACCTCATTTATTTGCTCAACAGCAAGCAAAACAGTCCCAGTTTCAACTACAGCGTCCAGTGCTGTATCAACTATACTGCAGAAGTGAAAAGACTGGTCCCTTGCTGTAAACTCCATATATATGGCAGGGAAAGCCAAAGCTACAGAGAGAAATGCTTAGCTGTGATAGCCACCAGGTAACTTCCAGTTCAGTTCTGCAACTGCAGAAGTGAGGGACATGAACTTCCTTACTAAGTAAGCAACTGTATCTGCTACTACATGATGCAGGAAGAATGAATTTGAAAAGGCTGACCATTCCAAAGGGACAGCCAGCCTCTTCAGAAAATCTCAAAGTGACTGCCCATTGTCACTAAATAACGTGACCTGAATCATTCCTTGAACACATGAAAAGACACTGAAAAACACCTGAACTGAGGCTACATTGACTAGAACTAAAACTCACCTGCCACTGTGGTGCCAACATCCTTACACAGCGAGAGTCAAAAGCTTTTGAGGACTCAGACATCAGTAGACTCTAATATGTAAAGGACCTGCAATCTGCCTAAAGGACAAGAATCTGGCACTAATAGTGGACTACTACACCAATTCAGAAACTTGATAATCTTTCCTTGGACATGGAAGCAGTTAGTCTAATATTTACTAAAAGTGACTGGACAACAGTGCAACAGCTGGAATTCATGTAGAGCTCTTACAGCTTTCTCTTTCTCCCTTAGGATCTTGGTCATCTAGTATGTGATGGGTATTGACAAAGGAAAAAACTTCTTGCACTGCAGGAGCACACAAAGCCAGGGTCTGCAGTCAACAGCAGTTGGTGAATCAGTACAATAGCTGCCTAGAGTGAAGCAGAGACAGAAAAGTAACTGATGTTACCTGCCATACCCAGCAGCCATCCCTCACCCTCAAGACCAGATCAAAAGCCGGGACAGAAGTTTCAGACCTGCCTGCCTGACACGTAAATCAGTCACATTAATCTTTATGAGGCTGCTCTGGTACAATCAGATTAGTCTCTCTTTTACAGAAAATAAATGGAGATATGTCCCAATACAGACAGAGACACAGCAGACAACTGCCTCCTTTTGTAGCATACTCTAGTGCAAAACTTCAGATTTACATCAGCTTCTGGAGTTCCCTGCACAGGCTGTTTTTAAATTCTAAGGGATCTGGGATCCACTCAGCTCATGAACTGCCTTTCTTCAAATGACATACTACCAGAATTGAAATCAAAAGCTAGCTGGTATTGTCATGCTTCCATACACTGTTTCTCCGCCATGCTCCATGCTTAGTCTTCCAGACTTGACTTCACTCTGGTTGAATGTTAATACAATGGGAAGGGAACCTGGATCAAATATCCAGCCAGTATGGCTGCATTTCTAGTTTTCCAATAGATAACCAATTTGCAAGTACCTGTAGTGTCAGGCTTCTGTGTTGTCATAACATACCCTCAATTGATTATGAAGCATATGATCACTACAGCTGTATTCTAAAAATCCCACATTTACTAAATATATCCTGCAGTAGAACAGCAAGCAAGGAGCATATGAATACCCTCCTCTCCTCTCTCCATGTTCTCAGCAATGCCACCAATTAACAAATGTGAATTGATTCTGTTAATCTTAACCGGTTAGCACGGATCAAAAAAAAAGTTATTTTCCCTGCAAATTTTAATAGAAGGGCTCCCATGATGCTTTTCCAAAGTACTTTCCATCGAACCCATATGAACTGTTCACTTACCGTTCTAAAGTCCTCCTCAAACTTGTAAGCTCCACCTCCTGTGGCACAGAGTGTAGTGTGCAAACTGGAGAAGTTCTTTTCACTACCCATCTGTATGAACCTGTGCATGGCACAGCTGGGAAAGCGGATGAAGTGCAGGTTTCCTTTTCGTCCACACATAGTCAAATTTTTCAGTTCAAGGTGGACATCGCGAATGCCAGTTTTACCATAGGCTGTATTGGAGGTCAAGTATTTCCTAATGCTTTTCAGGTTTTCCACCTCCTCCTGTTCCTCCTCTGCAGTAATGTCCTTAGGTTCAAAGTAGACCAGTTTAACCAGCGTTCCACCGATATCCATTCCAAACCATGGGAATGCTAAGAACAAGAGGATTGGGGAGGAAGAAAGAGAAAGTCACTATAAATATACAGGCTAGCCATATCACTTAAATCATTGGCTGAATGGCAATTCAGTGCAGTCACAGTACCAGCCTCTGCTCCTAAGAGATGGGCGTCACTTACATGTCCATTTCACACATATTGAATACCTCTCTAAGTTAAGGTCTCATAAAGACTCAGTTGAGAAAAAGCATAAAGAAAATATCAAAATATTATTCTCCAGAGAAGCAGGTTTTAATAAAATGAAAACACCTTTTTGCCCAGAAAATCATTTTACTCTTCAGTCAGCACCTCTTGACAGAACTCATTTACTGCATTTCACCCAATCGGCACCAACGGGTGAAATGAAGTGAAATTGCATTTCACCCACTTGGCACCAATTCTGCCACTACAGTAAGGGGGGGGAAGAGAAACAACCAACCAAATAGAAGAACAAGATTTCTCAAGTCATATTCCCACTGTGTAACATCTACAATTGCCTTCCAAAACCAGTCAGAATTTCCAGTCATAAGGCTCTGTCTGAAGAGCAGCAATACAGAATTCCCATTATGCTGGAAGCCTCCAGACTTCAACTGACCAGAACCTGCAACTCTGCTGGAACTTCACCCCTTGTATGTAGTAGCCAAAAGCGAGCTGGCTTATGTTCAATATTTACCACTGACAGACCTATCCTTTGACCACAAACTGACTCCCTTTGCTGCTATGTGTTAGTCTATCACACAACTGTATAAGAAATGCCACTATTTGCTTCTCAGCATATGCATATTTGCCCCAGCTGGCCTAAGTCCACCAAAGCCTTTGTCCTGCTAATAGCAAGAGAAAATGACTATGGAGAACATGCAGGCAGAAGATACTAACTGAATCAGACTGGTCTGCCTGTTCCCCCTCATATGCATGCATACATTTTAAACTGTAAGCTAGGTAACTTTATGAAGCAGTAAGAAGTGAGAATACAAAATCTATACCCAGGCAGTGCAGAAGGATGCAACCAGCAATTTTTCTTAGAAAAATTAAATTAAAAGCACTGAGTATATGGCTAACATCTAAGATACACTTTTAAAATAGCAGTCACACAGTCACCTCTCTGCTTTTAGGGAGAATCAGGCAGACTTGCTAGAAACGTGATTGTACCAAGTAGGGCATCCCAACTTAGTGTTGGTACAAACTTGAAACCACGTGCATAACTGATATTTCTGCCAGTGAACCTAAAAACAAACAACTTGGGGTAAAGATTTTAATAAGCATAGGAGGTACTCATTGCACTGTCCTTCCTCCTATTATCACCAATCACTATTAAGGTAACTCAGCTTCAGGCTGAACGAAGCTTCGAATATTTTTTTTTTCTTACCACAAGGCTCTCAGCATCATGCTTGTCTGGCTGAATAATTCAGAAGTCTAACTTCACAATTTTTAATACAACCTCCCTGCCCAAGCCAATCCTTAAATGTCAGATGTTTAAAACAGTTATTTCACTTTATTGCTGTACACCAAGTAATTGAATCATCAGTTTCTGCCCCTCTTTCCCTAAGGACAACGTAGGCATAATGCACAAACTCCCATGAAGCAGCTTGCTTACAGCTCAGTTTTTTCTAAGAGCACCTACTTTTATCTGTTGTAAGGTTTTTTTCCATGCCATACAAGCTGCAAGACACACAGACACTAAAATTAAGTCTAATTTGTGGTTTGGGAAGACACATGGTCCTATGCAGGTACATGACAGTTCCCTGAAATTGAAGGAATTCAAAACAAGTGTTTTAAAACAGGCTTTATTTTACTGAGGAAAAATATGTTACCACAGACTAACCTGTAAGTCAAACACTTTTGGAAGTACAAGGTAAATATTTATGCAAAAGCTGTCTGGTCCACACTGCACAACATTCTAATGCAGTGGAGCTTAGGACACCAATCACATTAGTGATTTACACAAATCTTTATTTAAGCTACTGAGAACTTTAATCACCTGTCCCACTGGAACATTAAGTCTCCTCCTCAGATATATCTTAACCAGGCAAGCAGGAAATGTAATTTTAAAAGCAGCATGGTTGGACTATGCAATACAGAACCAGCCTATAGCTAAGCGTAAGCCAACTTCGAATATTTTTCATTAAGGGCATAAAATCTGCTACACTCAACCTGCATCAACAGTTGCTTTAAAGCTATAGTGTAGATTTTAAGAGAGGGAAAAAGCATTCCATCCTCCTATCAAACACAAAACCAGCAATAAAAGTATTAAGTGCTAACAGCTGACAGTGATTCATAAATGACTGCCAAGACATTTAATTTTATATGTTAGCATTTTGAGGAGTTATAACTAAATCATTCATAAAGAATAAGTACTGTGGAAAACAACTAGGAAGTTATTTCAAGTCTGTATAGTTCTTGGGATAGCTACACACTGCTCACATTTAAAAAACAAGCAGAAATACCAGGACTGTTTTTTTTTTTAGTTTATTTTCTCTGTGAATCTAAGTTCCTTTCATTTTGTTTGTTGTGAGCCAAATGGAGAACTGCAGAAAGAAAGAACTTTGCTTTTAGAACAGCAGCAGATTTCTTCAGCACAGATAAAGAGCCCAAGATCAGTCAACAAAAACAGGTATTTCAGTTATGCAGAACAGCAGCTTAGTTTTCTTCACAACTTTTAAAACCAGCTATCTGTTGGAATCACTTGCAATAAAAAGGACAACTATCTTGATTGGTTGACCAATTAGGACAAAACCCAAGTCTCAAAGTTTCTGACAAGCCACACACAAATTCACGTAACTTTCGTACAGCTGGAGTGACAGCAAAAGCACTTCTGTAATCCAGTGATTATTTTAAAAATTTATTGTGTCTTTTGTTACTATCAGTATGTTCTAAAACAAAATGCACCACTGAAGCACCAGCAGTTCCTTTCAGTATCTTTAGATAATTCATCTCAGCTGGTACCTATACCCTTCAACTTTCCAGCCCTTGAATGTGGTGCTAATGGGAGCGTGCAGGCAGACTGGAAAGTGCTCCCAGGGTTTACTGCCTCTGAACACAGGGAGCAAGACAATTCACAGGCCACCGAAATTACTAGAGCCCCCAGTACTACAACCAGGAGGCATGAAAGAAAGAAAGGTATTTGTAAAGATAAGGTTTCCAAAGACTTGAGGAAAAATAAGGGGGAAATTGTAGAAGTGGTTTTTTATTGTTGTTTTGGGTTGTTTGGGTTTTCTAGTTGGCTTCTTTTAAACTGAAAGTCCAGCATTTCACTGATAACCTGAATAAATGTCCAGTTTCTTGAATTATGAAAAGCCAGGAAAGCAAGGAGGGGAAAGTAAAATCCATCACACCCACATCTTAGGCTGATTGCAATTAGTCAAAATGGTGTAATTTACTATGAGCAATAACGACACTGGATAGGTTGCAGAAATGCTTTCAGAATGTAAAACAAACACACTTCTTAACTAAAATTGTCTGATAAAGGCTGTTGAGCTGATTTCTCTCTTTTCAGGACTAGGCACACAACATACCTATTGGGTCAAAAGAGTATTACTGTGGAGAAAACAGAACTATTCTACTGTATTGCTACACAGTAGAAAGTCATAAAAATAACAATGTAAAATCTAATTCTAGGTCCCAAAGAACTGATACAGAAAGCATCAAGATGATTCATGTGTTCTTGAAAGACTGGCATAAATCAAAGACTCTGCTTATCTTAGGAAAATGAATTCTCTACATGTTAATAAACTGTAAGTAAGTGACAACTACTTACTGGTTTGATACCTTGAGATAAAAATCTGTACTAGTCCAAAATATAGCTGCAGAAACATGTGACAATGCAAACAGAAGGTATCTACAGCATTGCATAACTAGGTAATCTGATGTACACCAACAGCTGTGCTATCTGGGGCAAAGGTTCACTCATGAGAAATTCCATGACACGTTTTACCTAGTTTCTGCAGAGACTCTCAAGAGTATGAACCTATATGGCTATTCCTATAAGGCATTATTACATTCACATTTCAATACACTGGATTTTTAAAAATCTTACTATAAGGATATAAGGAGGGCATGTAGAAGGTAAATATCAAATCACAATATTCTCCTCACAGACATGAGCTCAGGAGAGGCAAGAATGAAAGGGAACTCCTGGATCATCAAGCAGCACTTACCCCCATTAAAGAGGATAACCAAGGGTAATCCTTTTCACACATTTAAACAACCACCAGGTAAGGTTAAGCTGAATGTTTTTAGTCCTCAACTCTTAGAAAGAGGTTGTGCCTGAATCCTTCTTGTTAGAACTTTCTTCTTTCTACCTGGGCCCTAGATTTATTCATGGCCAATTTGGAGCAGTTTCTTCTTTGGCCAAAAGAGTTTCATCTTATACATGTCTCTTACAGAACCTGTATTTCCTCAAATACAAGGACAGTATCTCAATTTTTATCAGTAATTCAAATGGGGATATCAATACTCTGATATCTTAGTCATAAATATCTCAGATGAAATATCTTAGAATCAGCTGCTTTTCTTTCTGAACACTCATATATTGAAATCCTATTACTTCATTTACATTTCATTTGACATTGATAATCTAAGAACTTTTTTAATTGGATCCAGAAAAGGTGAGAGCCACAAAGAGTAACTGGGCAAAAAAAAACAAAAACAAAACAAAAGACACACTAAGATGGCAAAGTATTCTCACAGCTTCTGAAAGGTGATATTTAGTAAAAAAAGAAACCGATAATAGCGTACGTATATTTTTCCATTACTTCTTCCTATTTCATACAGTTATAAAAACACATGAAATGGAAGCATTCTTTTTCCTTGAACAAAAATAGAACATGTAGTTCAAAAAATTAGTTATATCTGCTTAGTAATGGAAGTTTCTTCAAACCTTACGAAGCTAGAGCTAAATAAATCATGTATATGTATCAGAGGAAGCCTTCCAGTTCATCTTCAGCAGAAAGGGCTTATTGAATGTCCACCTCCTAACCAGAAAAAAAACCCCAAAACAAAACACAAAACCCCCAAACAAAAAAAGCCCAGAACAAGCAAACCCAATATAATTCAAACCCAAAAGCACAAAGCTGTTAGTCAAATGGGTGCGACCATCCACACATATGTAGTCATATTACCACAAACTGATTCCTAAAGAACAAGAAAACTAGCACAAGCCTAATATCCCTGACAACCCATCTAGTCAAACCAAAGATAAAACAAAGCAAAGATTCTCAGCAGAAGCAGCACTAGGGGAATCCTCTATCACTGCAGGCTTATCAGCAAAGCACTCTGGTTTCACAGGGAATCTTCCCTTCTCAGAGGAGAAAAAGACCTGGGAATATAGAATTCTACCTCACCTTGTCAGAAAGTAAAAACAATCAAGAAAACATATAAATAAGGGTTTAAAAGAGTAACTGTTGCAAAAAGATAGGTTTCATTCGCTGAAATACTGGGAAATGCCAATTATCTCATTATCTCCTCCACCACACAAAGCAAACCTCCCAATCAACGCTGAAGTCTCATTTGCCGTGTGGCAACTGCACTTCATTTTGCAATGTGTCCTTAAGCACAGAACAAACATCTGCAAAGGCCAGGATTAAAAAAACTAAACAAATCAGTAAAATGGTACTGTATTTACTAGAGGACGATGCAGTACCAGGACAATTTGGGTAATCATTTAATAAATTTGTTAAGGTGGTGGCAATGTGCTATCATAATTTCCCACACAAAAAATAATTTCAAATTTATTCTTGTAAACTAAAAAGTATACTAGCAAGCATTCATGTATTTTAATGAGAAAAAAGCCTGCCCACAAAACAGTTCTACAAAGCACTTCCCTCACCGCTGTTTCCATTGAAGCCTCATTTCATTAAAACCCCACAACTGAAGATCCAGTTGTCACACATCTTGGGCAATATAGTTGGACACCTACACTTTTTACTCTGATCAGCTCTTTTTTCCCTTTAAGATGGGATGGAAAATCCAAATTCCTTATTCTTTCTTAATCAAGTGAATCTCTAAAAGCTTTATTCTTTGCTTCAGATAGTTTTTATTATTATGGAGAGTTTGATATGCAAGTGCTGACTCTTCCTAATTACACCAAATCAAAATGTAAGCTAGTCCAAGTTCTGCAGGTTTTGTTCATGAATGAAAACGTGAAGCTGGACAAAGACTGCAAAACCAGTGTCTGGTCATCGATATGTTAAATATGACAGAGGACTATATTAACTACCAACAGGTACTGTAAGCATTACATGATCAGTCAGAGAACAGTCTAAGGGAAAGTGGTATATGTAGCCCAGCAAACACATTTAAAAAGCCAGAAAAGGCACTGGATAATATGCAGTCCTGTGAAAGCCGCAGCTTTTCAAGGCTGTTTCTGACTATTTTGTTCTGCTTATACAGAAAAGTTGTTTAAATATCCATTTCAAAACAAAGAAAAAAAACCAAAAACCAGAGTAGCTGAATGCACACTACTTCCTACTGAGCAGAAACATCTTTTAAGTTTTGGCAGTGGGCAGCTGTGATCCTGACTATCCCTGATTACCCTTTTGGAACATGCTGAACTTTTAACAAAGAAGCAAACATTTGCTGGCTTTATTTGAAAGGCTAGCAAAGTGAGAATGCAAAGAAAGAGAGTACTTTTTCCATGGGACTGTTTTACTTGTAGGGTTTACCATGGAATTACTCAACACCTCCATACTTAAAGGTAAGTAGTTAGGAACAAGAAAGTAAAACTACAAATCAACAAGACTGTATAAAATTAAGCATAATACAAACATGGATGTTGGAATTTCACAGCCTTAAAACTCAACCTGAAATAGACAGCCGGTTCACTAGCACCTCCCAAACCAACTAACCCCAAGCCACAGGAGATGCTTATGAGGAGCATGTTACAGATTTAATCTGTCTGCAATGTACTTTTTTTCTCCAGTCCCAATAGCTTGCCCTGGGTTCCCAGCTCTACTTCTTTCTTAATTCTAACAACGTTTGGAAAAGGAGCGCATACTAAGCGCGCAGAGCCTTCCCACGCTCCAGAGCGCCGCGGTCGCCCCGCCGGGACGCGGGCCCGGCGTTACTTACAGTGCTGCTTGGGCACTATGAGCTTCATGTGCGCGGCGGGGAGGCGGAGAGGCCGGCGGGACCCTGGGCGCTGCTGGGCGAAGAGCCGCCGCCGCCGCCCGCCCGTTCGTGCGGGGCCGCCGCTC